>SJYQ01008775.1:0-57931 GCA_006410935.1 Redunca redunca | reverse complement strand
TCCAAGGAGTAAGTGTCTTTTAATTTCATGGCTGCAGTCACCATCTGCAGTGATTTTGGAGCCCAGAAAAATGAAGTCTGACACTGTTTCCACTGTTTCTCCATCTATTTCCCATGGAGTGATGGGACCGGATGGCACGATCTTCATTTTCTGAATGTTGAGCTTTAAGCCAACTTTGTCACTCTCCTCTTTTACTTTCAAGAGGCTTTTGAGTTCCTCTTCACTTTCTGCCATAAGGGTGGTGTCATCTGCATATCTGAGGTTATTGATATTTCTCCCAGCAATCTTGATTCCAGCTTGTGTTTCTTCCAACCCAGCGTTTCTCATGATGTACTCTGCANTCAGATCTAGGCCCTTAAATCTATTTCTCACTTCCACTGTATAATCATAAGGGATTTGATTTAGGTCATACCTGAATGGTCTAGTGGTTTTCCCTGTTTTCTTCAATTTAAGTCTGAATTTGGTAATAAGGAGTTCATGATCTGAGCCATAGTCAGCTCCTGGTCTTGTTTTTGCTGACTGTATAGAGCTTCTCCATCTTTTGCTGCGGAGAATATAATCAATCTGATTTCGGTGTTGACCTTCCAGTGATGTCCATGTGTAGAGTCTTCTCTTGTGTTGTTGGAAGAGGGTGTTTGCTATGACCAGTGCATTTTCTTGGCAAAACTCTATTAGTCTTTGCCCTGCTTCATTCTGCATTCCAAGGCCAAATTTGCCTGTTACTCCAGGTGTTTCTTGACTTCCTACTTTTGCATTCCAGTCCCCTATAATGAAAAGGACATCTTTTTTGGGTGTTAGTTCTAAAAGGTCTTGTAGGTCTTCATAGAACCATTCAACTTCGGCTTCTTCAGCGTTACTGGTTGGGGCATAGACTTGGAATACTGTGTTACTGAATGGTTTGCCTTGGAAACGAACAGAGATCATTCTGTCGTTTTTGAGATTGCATCCAAGTACTGCATTTCAGACTCTTTTGTTGACCATGATGGCTACTCCATTTCTTCTGAGGGATTCCTGCCCACAGTAGTAGATATAATGGTCATCTGAGTTAAATTCACCCATTCCAGTCCATTTTAGTGGGCTGATTCCTAGAATGTCGACGTTCACTCTTGCCATCTCTTGTTTGACCACTTCCAATTTGCCTTGATTCATGGACCTGACATTCCAGGTTCCTATGCAATATTGCTCTTTACAGCATCGGATGTTGCTTCTATCACCAGTCACATCCACAGCTGGGTATTGTTTTTGCTTTGGCTCCATCCCTTCATTCTTTCTGGAGTTATTTCTCCCCTGACCTCCAGTAGCATATTGGGCACCTACTGACCTGGGTAGTACCTCTTTCAGTATCCTATCATTTTGCCTTTTCATATTGTTCATGGGGTTCTCAAGGCAAGAATACTGAAGTGATTTGCCATTCGCTTCTCCAGTGGACCACATTCTGTCAGATCTCTCCACCATGACTTGCCCGTCTTGGGTTGCCCCACAGGCATGGCTTAGTTTCATTGAGTTAGAAAAGGCTGTGGTCCTAGTGTGATTAGATTGACTAGATTTCTGTGAGTATGGTTTCAGTGTGTCTACCCTCTGATGCCCTCTTACAACACCTACCATCTTACTTGGGTTTTTCTTACCTTGGGCGTGGGGTATCTCTTCATGGCTACTCCAGCAAAGCACAGCTGCTACTCCTTACCTTGGATGAAGGGTATCTCCTCCCACTGCCCTTCCGACCTTCAGCATGGGATGGCTCCTCTAGGCCCTCCTGTGCCCGGGCAGCCAGCACTCCTTGGATGTGGGGTTGCTCCTCCCGGTCGCTGCCCTGGCCTCCTTTGTGGGGTTGCTCCTCCTGGCCGCCATCCCTGGCCTCGGACGAGGGGTGGTTCCTCCCGGCTGCCGCCCCTGGCCTCGGACGCGGGGTGGCTCCTCTTGGCCATTCCTGTGTCATCGCAGCCTGGCACTCTAGGCCACTGTCCCTGACCTCGGACATGGGGCGGCCGCAGCGGCGGCCAGCGCACTAAGCAGCATGTTAAAGACTGGTAAATCTAGGTTTAAATTTGTTAGTTATTTTACACTTTCAGTGTTTCTATAGATTTGAAAATTTTCAAAATAAAAAGTGCTGGAAGGGTGGGAAGTAGCAATAGAGAATTCTTTAGTCTTGAAAGAGGTGATAATCAGAGTACAGATGTCAAATTAATAAGGTCATTATATTTTATATTATGCAGTATTATGCAACTTTATGTTAGATAGTGACTAGCCTAGGGCTTAGAATTTAGAAGGGATTCACTTATTTTTGGAATAGCATAGATTAAACCATGTTTCACTCCATTGTAAGAACATACCAAGGGAACTTCTGGAGGGAGCAGTCCATTTCCCTGTATTCTTGAAGCTGTATGATACCCGTGTCCACATATGTATTTCACCCGTGAGTGGCAGCTGAGGAATAGGAAGATGTACTGTACTCTACATTCTCTCAGCTCCATGGACCTGCAGTGTCTGAATCTCCTGAGAATTTGTTATTAGAGATGTGGAATATTTCTCTAGTCCCAGACCTCCTGAAGCAGAATCTGATTCCTAGGCACTTTAATTTCATTCCTGTTAGAATAAAAACTGGCTAAAGCCATTTGTTGTTCTGGTTCAGTTGCTAAATCATGTTTGACTCTTCATGACCCCATGGACTGAATACATAGAAGAACTGTACAAAAAAGATCTTCACAACCAAGATAATCACGATGGTGTGATCACTCATCTACAGCCAGACATCCTGGAATGTGAAGTCAAGTGGGCCTTAGAAAAAGCATCACTATGAACAAAGCTAGTGGAGGTGATGGAATTCCAGTAGAGCTATTTCAAATCCTCAAAGATGATGCTGTGAAAGTGCTGCACTCAATATGCCAGCAAATTTGGAAAACTCAGCAGTGGCCACAGGACTGGAAAAGGTCAGTTTTCATTCCAATCCCCAAAGAAAGGCAAGGCCAAAGAATGCTCAAACTACCACACAATTGCACTCATCTCACACGCTAGTAAATAATGCTCAAAATTCTCCAAGCCAGGCCTCAGCAGTATGTGAACTATGAATTTCCAGATGTTCAAGCTGGTTTTAGGAAAGGCAGAGGAACCAGAGATCAAATTGCCAACATCCTCTGGATCATGGAAAAAGCAAGAGAGTTCCAGAAAAACATCTATTTCTGCTTTATTGACTATGCCAAAGCCTTTGACTGTGTGAATCACAATAAACTGTGGAAAATTTTGAAAGAGATGGGAATAGCAGACCACCTAACCTGCCTCTTGAGAAACCTATATGCAGGTCAGGAAGCAACAGTTAGAACTGGACATGGAACAACAGACTGGTTCCAAATAGGAAAAGGAGTACGTTAAGGCTGTATATTGTCACCCTGCTTATTTAACTTCTATGCAGAGTACATCATGAGAAACGCTGGGTTGGAAGAAGCACAAGCTGGAATCAAGATTGCTGGGAGAAATATCAATAACCTCAGATATGCAGATAACACTACCTTATGGCAGAAAGTGAAGAGGAACTCAAAAGCCTCTTGATGAAAGTGAAAGAGGACAGTGAAAAGGTTGGTTTAAAGTTGGCTAAATCTTTTCAACATTCAGAAAATGAAGATCATGGCATCTGGTCCCATCACTTCATGGCAAATAGATGGGGAAAACGTGGAAACATTGTCAGACTTTATTTTTGGGGGCTCCAAAATCACTGCAGATGGTGATTGCAGCCATGAAATTAAAAGATGCTTACTCCTTGGAAGAAAAGTTATGACCAACCTAGATAGCATATTCAAAAGCAGAGACATTTGCCAACAAAGGTCCATCTAATCAAAGCTATGGTTTGCCCAGTGGTCATGTAGGGATGTGAGAGTTGGACTGTGAAGAAAGCTGAGAGCTGCAGAATTGATTCTTTTGAACTGTGGTGTTGGAGAAGACTCTTGAGAGTCCCTAGAACTGCAAGGGGATCCAACCAGTCCATTCTGAAGGAGATCAGCCCTGGGATTTCTTTGGAAGGAATGATGCTGAAGCTGANGAACTCAAAAGCCTCTTGATGAAAGTGAAAGAGGACAGTGAAAAGGTTGGTTTAAAGTTGGCTAAATCTTTTCAACATTCAGAAAATGAAGATCATGGCATCTGGTCCCATCACTTCATGGCAAATAGATGGGGAAAACGTGGAAACATTGTCAGACTTTATTTTTGGGGGCTCCAAAATCACTGCAGATGGTGATTGCAGCCATGAAATTAAAAGATGCTTACTCCTTGGAAGAAAAGTTATGACCAACCTAGATAGCATATTCAAAAGCAGAGACATTTGCCAACAAAGGTCCATCTAATCAAAGCTATGGTTTGCCCAGTGGTCATGTAGGGATGTGAGAGTTGGACTGTGAAGAAAGCTGAGAGCTGCAGAATTGATTCTTTTGAACTGTGGTGTTGGAGAAGACTCTTGAGAGTCCCTAGAACTGCAAGGGGATCCAACCAGTCCATTCTGAAGGAGATCAGCCCTGGGATTTCTTTGGAAGGAATGATGCTGAAGCTGAAACTCCAGTACTTTGGCCACCTCATGCGAAGACTTGATTCATTGGAAAAGACTCTAATGCTGGGAGGGATTGGGGGCAGGAGGAGAAGGGGATGACAGAGGATGAGATGGCTGGATGGCATCACTGACTCGATGGCCATGAGTCTGAGTGAACTCCGGGAGTTGGTGATGGACAGGGAGGCCTGGCGTGCTGCAATTCATGGGGTCGCAAAGAGTCAGACACGACTGAGCAACTAAACTGACTGACTGACCCCATGGACTGCAGCATGACAGGCTTCCATGTCCTTCACTATCTCTTGGAGTTTGCTCAAACTCATGTCCATTGAGTCGGTGATGCCATCCAAGCATTTTGTCCTATGTGGTCCCCTTCTCTTGCTTCCCTCAATCTTCCCCAGCACCAAGGTCTTTCCCAATGAGTCAGCTCTTCACATCAGGTGGCCAAAGTACTGGAGCTTCAGCTTCAGCATTGGTCCTTCTAATGAATATTCAGGGTTGATTTCCTTTAGGATGGACTGGTTTGATCTCCTTGCTGTCCAAGGGACTCTCAAGAGTCTTCTCTGGCACCAAAGTTTGAAAGAATTAATTTTTTGGTGCTCAGCCTTCTTTAAAGCCATTTAGCTGCATTAAATGTCTCCATGATTGCTTATAAGTAAATGTTAAGACATATAACCAAAATGATTTCTTAGGACTTAGTGCATTCTTTGCCAACACTTAAAAGAAGAGCTGTTTTTCTAATCAAATATAAGTACCTTATTTCTTCAAAAACCTTTTTAAAAACGTGTGGGTTATAATAATTTTCCACATGTGAGTTAAGTATCTCCCACAATTATTCTGATCATGGTAAGAGAAAAATTTTAAGTTATAAACTAAAAATAGAAAATGATACTAATTAGAATGCTTTAATTAGTTTAAAAAACATAGAAATATGCTACAGACTGTAAAAGTTTTCTGAAAGGTCTTCTTGACATTTATAATTTTCTTTTCAGTAACCCTCCAAGTAGAGATAATTTAAAAGTAGTTTACTGATGGCTCAAGAGTTTAGAAGCATCCCTCCCACCTTGATTATTCTGTGTCACCAGAGCTCAGGAGAATAAGAGGAAAAAGGGGCCTCCTCCCATCTTCTTCAGTCTCTAGATAGGGTTGAAACTCAAGATATCTGTGGTGACTGCCTTAAGAAAAAGAAAGCAAGGGAGAGGTGGATGTATTTGTAACTTGGAAATTTCAGTGAAGTTGGGAAGAAAACTATGGGCCTTCTTCTGGATAAATATGTCCAGTGTAATTATTACACTTAAAAAATGCCAAAGGAAAAAGTGTGTGTGGGGGGAACCCTCACATTTATTTGGAATCCTGCATCTGGAAGCTTTTTTCTCCCCTTAGGAAATATTTGTGGCTCTTTGTTCCTGTCAAGGAGGAAAATGTGCTTGTAAATTTCACCCAAGAGAAAGCATATCTTTGCATCCACTGCACCAGGAAGGAATAGACCCAACCCCACAAACAGAGGCCAACATTCCAGAAATGTGACCAAAGGCACCTAGGGCGGGGGGTGAGAGTAAGGGGTGGACTTATGCAAGAAAAGCAACCCAACCTGGCCGAAAATTTCAGTGAGGAAGTTCTCTGGGCCAAACTTGGCCTCAAAGAAAAATACTCCACCCTCTCAAAGCTGCTAAGATGGCAAGGGAGGCAGTGGCTTCATTGGCCCTGCAGACCTCCCTAGACAAATGGATCCCTCTGAGACCAGCCAAAGCTAACTTCCTGTTACACACTAGATATACATCTATATGCACAGAGGTCAGTCTTGAATGTCAGGGAGTTGCTTGTGGTGCGAGAGAAGCCAGGGAAACCATCCCTCAGTTTCTCAGACTGCCTGTCTGAGTGCTTAAGATTAAACCATTGTTGGTTCTTTCCTTTTGTCAGAATTGTAGCTCAGACCGTAAAGAATCTGCCTGCAACACAGGAGACCTGGGTTCAATCCCTGGGTCAGGGGAAGATCCTCTGGAGAAGGAAATGGCAACCCACTCCAGTATTCTTGCCTGGTGAATCCCATGGATAGAAGACTTTGGCAGGCTACAGTCTGTGGGGTCCCAAAGAGTTGGACACGACTGAGTGACTAACACTACCACTACTATACTCGACTGATGTTTCCTTAAAATGTAAACACTAACCTGGGAGCAGGGGTGGGGAAGTTAGGTATTTTAGGGTTTCATTCAGGACTTATTATTAAAAGACACTTACTCCTTGGAAGAAAAGTTATGACCAACCTAGATAGCATATTCAAAAGCAGAGACATTACTTTGCCAACAAAGGTCCGTCTAGTAAGGCTATGGTTTTTCCAGTGGTCATGTATGGATGTGAGAGTTGGACTGTGAAGAAGGCTGAGCGCCAAAGAATTGATGCTTTTGAACTGTGGTGTTGGAGAGGACTCTTGAGAGTCCCTTGGACTGCAAGGAGATCCAACCAGTCCATTCTGAAGGAGATCAGCCCTGGGATTTCTTTGGAAGGAATGATGCTCAAGCTGAAACTCCAGTACTTTGGCCACCTCATGCGAAGAGTTGACTCACTGGAAAAGACTCTGATGCTGGGAGGGATTGGGGGCAGGAGGAAGAGGGGACGACAGAGGATGAGATGGCTGGATGGCATCGCCGACTCAATGGACACGAGTTTGAGTGAACTCCGGGAGTTGGTGATGGACAGGGAGGCCTGGCGTGCTGCGATTTATGGGGTCGCAAAGATTCGGACACGGCTGAGCAACTGAATTGACTGACTGACTGAAACTAACCTGGGAGCAGGGGTGGGGAAGTTAGGTATTGTAGGGTTTCATTCGTTTTTTTTTTTATTAAAACCTGAGGTTTTGCTCCACACATGTTCAAGCAGCAGCACTCTTATTGCCGCTAACCACTCTTTCTTATTCCCACTTCTTAAGGCGGATGTGAAATAGTTTTCCACAACAGAAAGTAAATTGTCCTCCAGGTGAGGCAGGAAAGGAAGGGTGGAGATTATACAGTTCTTTCTCTGCCTTGCCTGTTTTCCAACTGTGAGAAGAAGCTCACTTGGAATTCCTTAGTTACACCCCCAACAAAGGAATTCAAGACTGTCAAGATGGTGTTCCTCATTTTGGGGGCAAAACCAATTCTCATATGGGGGTTTCCAGATGTCAACTGTTGCCTTGCCAGTCAGATATACCTGGAGTCTGAGAGTGTGGCAATCCCTCTGCCCTCTTTTGAAACCAATACAATTAACATACTTTATACTCTTAAAAGGGCTTCCCAGGTGGCACACTCTCTCTCTAGATGCTTTAGTCCTGTCTGACTCTGCAACCCCATCAACTGTAGCCCACCAGGCTCTTCTGTCCATGGAATTCTCCAGGCAAGAATACTAGAGTGGGTTGCCATTCCCTTCTCCAGCGGATCTTCCCGACCCAGGGATCAAACCTGGGTTCCTGCCTTGCAGACTCTTTACCATCTGAGCCACCAAGGAATTCCAGGTGGCACTAGTGGTGAAGAACCCACCTGCCAATACAGGAGACACAAGAGACATGGGTTCAATCCCTGGGTTGGGAAGATCCTCTGGAGGAAGGCACAGCAATCCACTTCAGTATTCTTCCCATGGATACAGGAGCCAGGCAGGCTTCAGTCCTTGGGGTCTCAAAGAGTCGGACAGGACTGAGTGACTATCACACACACACACACACACACTCTTAAATCCTTTCCTGGATGAGGCCTGGTGCTTCAACCAGAAACCTCAGCAGAAGCATTAATTGTTTCATCTTAAAGAAACATTCTTATAATGAATGAAACCTGCTACTTTGAATATTTAGTTTCTACCTTACATAATTTTAAAAATTTGTTTTCATTACCAGACTTCATGACCATCTCAGTCATGGGTATCTTGCCAGGTTCACATTGGCCCTTGCAAAAGGAAATTTTTGGTATTTCCCTGGCAGTACAAATAAGAGCTCAGCAATGAAAGGTGATTGCAGAGCCTCATGTTGTCAGTTTTGTGCAGCTTGGACTTGTGGTTGAGGCCTGCACCTGTGAGACAAGCACAGACATACCTACACACACACCCCATGGAATCTCAGGCCCAAAGTCTGAGTGGCACTGACTTAGGCTTCTGGTTCATATTTTGGCTTTCAAGGCTCCTGGCCTCAGTTCTGCCCAGTGTATCAACAAGAAATGCTGCTCAGATCAAGCTGGAGATGCCCATGGACTGTTAATAAGAACATTAGGACTCTTCAGAAAATCTGTCTAGATAGACAGTCTCTTTGACCCCTTTCATCTCTTTCAGACTTCTCTGCCCAGACTTTTTCCTCTTTCCTGAGGTACCTTTCTAAGGCTTGAAACCCCTATAATCTTTAGAGACAACTCTCCTCATCATGTACAAGAGACACCCTTTCCTCCATCTAAACTTTTGTTCTAGTTCTTCCTTTCAAGCAATATTGTAACAACTAATATTTTTGACACTTGCAGTTTACAAAACATAGATAACTATGTTGAACCCAAGCAACCCTGTCAGGACTGTAAAATTATCCCCACTTTAGCATAAAAACAAATGTAAGGCTCAGAGGTTCAGGGACTTACTCAAGTTACTAATTGATGAACTTGTGGCCCTCCTGTTCTGCCTATTGGGGGTCCTACCATCAACCCTGAATGTTCTGTGACTACCTGGACCATGTTATCCTCTCTGCATCAGTCTACTTATGCTTCCCAAAGGCTCCAACAAGGCAAGAGAAAGCGTCTTTCTTGGAGTTCATTTCCTGAATGAGAAAGAGCAATTCTTCAGCAAGTTTGCAAGTGAGATTTTATGTATATATATATATATTTATACATGCTTAGCGTAAACTGGGCTTCCCAGGTAGTGCAGGGGTAAGGAATCTGCCTGTCAATGTAGGAGATGTGGGTTTGATTCTTGGGTTGGGAAGATTCCCCTCCAGAAGGGAAAGGGTACCCACTCCAGTATTCTTGCCTGGAAAATTCCATGGACAGAGGAGCATAGCAGGTTACAGGGTTGAATATGACTGAGAGACTGAGCATGCATATTTATACACACACATGTATTTTATCATTATTTTCTCATCTCATGATGGCCTTACTCCTACTAGAGATAGTTCAGTATCTTCTCAACAATTTCTATATGACCATGTTCGTTAGAGAAGGTAGCATTTAGCTTGAATAGTGTGAACTAGCCCAAGTGGGAACTTGGGCTAGGTTCCCAATTTGAGTAATGCCCCACTTTAGACCAGTTGGTGAGCACGAAAGCAAGAGTCTCCCCAGTGCAGTTTCCTTGGAGGGAGAGGGGGACAGGGAGAATAGGGGAGGAATCCTAGGATCTCTTTGCAGTCTAAGGTTCATGGAGAAAAGTATTGGGGGCAGACACTGAAAGCATTCTTTTCACAAATGATTTCCTGAAACTCATGACACAGCAATGCTCCTTCAGGGCCCAGCTGGAAAGGTGTAAGGGAGAGGTGTGGGAAATGTAACTCCTAATTTTGATGGAAAAGAACAGACTTTTTGCAGAAGGAGGCTTAGAGGGAGCCCAGCTCATTCCTTGGAGGGAAACAGCAAGAAGGGGCACCAAAGCAGCTTTCACCCAGGAGAGCAGAAGTAACGGCTCTGAATTCTAGAGGTCTGAGTGGGAAAGGACTTCAGCAAACTATGCAAGACACCCCAGATTCCCACCAGAATAACTTGGGGCCCCCTTTAGGTGAGGAGGAGAACAGGTCTCGCAGTTATACAGGAGGGAACGGGAGATGTGACTATCAATGGTAATAGGACCTGCATCACCACGATTAACCAGCCTTTGTGATGCTGGGGTACAAATACTGAAGAATCTCAACATAAATTTTGGCCAACCTTCCAGTTTGTCATAATGTAATAATCGCACATGTCTAGTTTTTGAAGAAAAGAAAGGTTTTTAATTTGTCCACACAATAATAGCAGTTACAGGCAAACGTTCATTGAGAATGACTGCATGTCAAGGACTGACAGCTTTCTCAGTACTCTGGGCAATGAGGTAGGTGATAGGTGGGGATAAGTTAGCCCCACCAGCCCTCTTTTAACTGCTCCAGACTTTATAACCTCTGACAGAGTCCCCTGTGGAACAAGGGCATATAGGCAGGAGGCAAGGCTTGGCTCATCCCTTAGAGAACTGATATGAGAACAAAATGAAGAGAGCTTTCTGTTTCTTTTTACTAGTGTATTTTCTCATTCATCTTCTCGGTAGAGTGTATATTCAGCCTGAAGATAGGGCTGTGTAAAAGAGAAAAAACACTGGAGCTCAGCCAACTGGGTTGAATTCCCAACCTGTGACATGGAACAGTGGACAAACCTCTTAAACACCATTCTCATCAGTCGAGAAATGGCTAACTGCGGAGGGCAGGGCTACATCCCAATTAGAAACTCTGCACTCAGACCGCCCAGGTGTGACTCCTAGCTCTATTGCTCCCGTGTGACCTGGGGCAAACTATCAATATTGAACCTTTTTGAACCTCAGCTTTTTCATCTGTAGAATGAGGGAAGTATTACTACCTCATAAGTTTGGTATGAGGATGAACTGAGGGGAAAAAATACAAGATCCATAGCTCCTGGCACATTTCATGCACTCAAAAGTATCACTTATTAACTATGCATGTTTTTGATTCATTTTTATTTATACCTGAGCTGTTATTTTTTTAATGGGAATTTATGTTTTGTTAGAGGTTCCTTTTCTTTTTGAGAAACTATTCTTACCTCTAACTGATTTAAGACACCCACCTTTGGCTTAAGGGTCTCTGCTTTGTGCTTTTTGTATGAGTACTTCTTTCACAGTACTTACCACAGTGTACTTCAATTTGTGTGTGTGTGGGGGGGTTTGTATTTTTCACTAAATTATAGATTAATTGAGGGCAGGGAATTTGTTCCCAGAACATAGCACACTGTTCATTTCAGTCTCTCAGTCGTGTCTGACTCTCTACAAGCCCATGGACTGCAGCATGCCAGGCCCTGCTGTCCATCACCAACTCCTGGAGCTTGCTTAAACTGATGTCCATTGAGTCAGTGATGCCATCTCACCCTCTGTCCTCCCCTTCTCCTCCTGCCTTCAATTTTTCTCAGCATCAGGGTCTTTTCCAATGAGTCAGTTCTTCACATCAGTTGGCCAAAGTACTGGATCTTCAGCTTCATCATCAGTCCCTCCAATGAATATTCAGGACTGATTTCCTTTAGGACTGACTGGTTTGATCTCCTTGCCATCCAGGGGACTCTCAAGAGTCTTCTCCAACACCACAGTTCAAAAGCAACAATTCTTCAGTGCTCAACTTTCTTTATGGTCCAACTCTTACATCCATATATGACTACTGGAAAAACCATAGCTTTGACTAGACAGACCTTTGTTGGCAAAGTAATGACTCTGGTTTTTAATATGCTGTAGGCCTTCACCAAATATTTCTAGGAAAAGTGCAGAAGTGAATAGATATCTAAAATGAATTTTGATTAGCAAGGAAATAGATGCTTTTAATTGGAAGGAGATAGAAATCCTTTCCTGCCATATATATCAGAATATAAGTGGCCTGGACTAAAGTTAACTGTAGGCCAAAACAAAGAGACCCGGTCCCTGTTTTCTAGCTCCTGCAGTAATGGTTGGCCCCGAAGGCTCTCCCAGACCACATGGCTATAAGTTTGATCTGGAAGATGTGTCTCTAGCCTCAGTATAGCCTCCAAAGAATGTGGCTACAGTCCTTGGGACTGTTTTCTAGAAAATGGAGAACTCAACTAAGGAAGAATAGCTACCTGAGAAATTGAACTTGACTCCTCCCTCTGCTGTTCTTTTACCTCTTAATGGTCTCCCTGAACCAGATCTTTCCCTCTGCTCTGTTCCCATAACCCTGGTTTTAGTTCAGCTCCTCATCATTTCTTGCCTGAATTAGTGCATCACCTGGCTTCCTGGTTTTTTCCATCCCATTCTCCACAGTGCTTCAGGCTGAACATCCTACAAGGCAGACCTTTCCCTACCACCTGCCATTGTTCAGGGTCTATTTGCTTCCTACCTCCCTCAGGACAAAGGCTGAATGGGGCTCACCAGTTCTTTCAGGGTAGATATCTGCATTCTGCCCATTTCTCCTTCTTCATCTCTTCCTCCCAGTCTTCACTTCTTTTTATATTTGGACATCTAATCTACATGATGTTGCAGATCAGATCCCTCTCTCAAGTCCACGTTTCCATGTGCTCTAGGAAGTAATCCCTGTCTCTTCATTTGTTAGATGCAAGGAGATACCCAGATCTTTCCTTCACCATAGTAATAATCATATTGAATTGTTGTTGTTCAGTCTCTCAGTTATGTTTGACTCTCTGAGACCCCATAAAAGGCAGCACAACAGGCTTCCCTGTCCTTAACTATCAAGGTGAATTTGCTTAGACTCATGTCCATTGAGTCGATAATGCCATCCAAACATCTCATCCTCTGTCACCCCCCTTCTCCTGCCCTCAATCTTTCCCAGGAGCAAGGTATTTTCCATTGAGTTGGCTCTGCATCAGGTGGCTGAAATATTAGAGCTCCAGATTCAGCAGCAGTCCTTCCAATGAATATTCAGAGTTGATTTCCTTTAGGATTGTGTGATTGATCTCCTTGCTGTCCAAGGGACTCTAAAGAGTCTTCTCCAGCACCACAGTTCAAAAGTATCAATTCTTTGGAACTCAGCCATCTTTATGGTACAACTCTCACATCCATACATGACTACTGGCAAAACCATAGCTTTGACTATACACACCTTTGTTGGCAAAGTGATCTCTGCTTTTTAATATGCTGTCTAAGTTGGTCATAGCTTTTCTTCCAAGGACCAAGCATCTTTTAATTTCATGGTTGCAGTCACTGTCCACAGCGATTTTGGAGCCCAAGAAAATAAAGTCTGTCACTGTTTCCATTGTTTAGCCATCTATTTACCATGAAGTTATGGGACTAGATGCCATGATCTTAGTTTTCTGAATGTTGAGCTTTAAACCAGTTTTTCCACTCTGCTCTTTCACCTTCATCAACAGGCTCTTTAGTTCTTCCTCCCTTTCTACCACTAGGGTGGTGTCATCTGCATATCTGAGGTTATTTGATATTTCTCCTGGCAATCTTGATTCCAGCTTTTGCTTTATCCAGCCTAGCATTTCGCATGATGTATTCTCCATATAAGTTAAATAAGCAGGGTGACGGTATAGAGCCTGGACATACTCCTCTCACAATTTGGAACCAGTCCATTGTTCCATGTCCGGTTCTAACTGTTGCTTCTTGACCTGCATACAGACTTCTTGGGAGGCAAGTAAGGTGGTCTGGTATTCCCATCTCTTAAAGAATTTTCCACAGTTTCTTGTGATCCACACAGTTAAAGGCTTTAGCGTAGTCAATGAAGCAAAAGTAGATGTTTTCCTGTAATTTACTTCCTTTTTCTATGATCCAACAGATGTTGGCAATTTGATCTCTGGTTCCTCTGCCTTTTCTAAATAGAGCTTGTACATCTGGAAGTTCTTGGTTCACATACTATTGAAGCCTAGCTTGAAGTATTTGGAGCATTACCTTGCTACAATGTAAAATGAGTACAATTGTGCAGTATTTTGAACATTCTTTGGCATTGCCCTTCTTTGGAATTGGAATGAAAACTGACCTCTTCCACTCCTGTGGCCACTGCTGAGTTTTCCAAATTTGTTGGTATATTTTGTGTGCAGGACTTTAATAGCATCATCTTTTAGGATTTGAAATAGCTCAGCTAGAATTCCATTGCCTCCACTAGCTTTGCTGGTAGTAATGCTTCCTAAGGCCCACTTGACTTCACACTCCAGGACTGACATAAGCTAACTACTGAATTCATTCATCTAGCTTCCATTCTGGAGAAGGCAATGGCACCCCACTCCAGTACCCTTGCCTGGAAAATCCCATGGACGGAGGAGCCTGGTAGGCTGCAGTCCATGGGGTTGCTAAGAGTCGGACAAGACTGAGCGACTTCACTTTCACTTTTCACTTTCACATATTGGAGAAGGAAATGGCAGCCCACTCCAGTGTTCTTGCCTGGAGAATCCCAGGGATGGGGAAGCCTGGTGGGCTGCCGTCTATGGGGTCGCACAGAGTCGGACACCACTGAAGCGACTTAGCAGCAGCTTCCATTCATTCATTCTCTTATTCAGTGCTGTTACAGTGCCCTTACCAGACAGTCTTCTTGATGCTAGAGAGAAATGTACACATAATTAAGCCAAGAAATAATCCTACTCTCATAGAGCTTACATTCTAGTAGAAGAAGAAAAATAACAAATACATGAACAAATTATTTTCTAATAAAAATGTGATACAAATTTTTGAAGGAAATAAATAGGGTGAAATATTAATTATATAATGTTCTGGTATGTGAGCAGGTGAGTATCAGGGAAGACCCCTCTGAGGGAGGTAATATTTGAATGAAGTCCAGAAGCATGATGAGAGGAAAACTAGGCACAGTACTGGGGATGCATGAAGTCCAAGGAAACACTGAGGCTGGAGTGCTGGAAGAAGGGAAGAAGCCACTGTTCCTGGATTACATCGGAAGTCCCCAGTTGACTGTAAGCTCTCTGAGACCCTGGGCAGTATCTCATACCTCACTATATTCACCAGGTCTAGACTTGTGCCTAGAAACTAACAGGTGTTAGTAAGTATTTGAATGAGTAAATGTGATTTTAAAATTAGATGTTCTTTGGTATTTCACCTGAAAAACTGAAAAGGTCTTATCTTTTTATTATAAGAACTTTTGTCCTAGGAAGTATAATAAAATATTCTTCCCCTACCCCCACCAACTTTATTGAGATATAATATGGTATAAATTTAAAGTGGACAAAGTGATGATTTATTTATGCATTGTGAAATGATTACCACAATAAAATTAGTTCACTTATCCATCACTTCATGTAGTTACATTGTGTGTGTGTGTGTGTTGAGAACATTTAAGATCCATCCTCTTAGCAAATTTCAAGCAAACAACACATTAGTGTTAACTGTAGTCACCATGCTGTACATTAGAACCTCAGAACTTTTTCATCTTATAACTGCATGTCTGTACACTTTGGCCAATATCTCCCCATTTTCCCCAGCTGCCAGCCCCTAACAAACCATTCTACGCTCTGTTTGCATTTGGCTTTTTTAGATTCCACACATATGAGATCATAGAGTATTTGTCTTTCTCTGTCTGACATTTTACTTAGCCTCAAATGCCCTCAAATTTCATTCAGTTGTTACAAATGGCAGGATTTCCTTCTTTTTTTTATGACTGAATAATATTTATTGTATATTTTCTTTAACACAATACTATTTGAAGGAAATAAATAGGGTGAAATATATACAATATTATTCTATATAGATACAATAATATTTATTGTATATATTCTTTTTCATACCACATTTTCTTTATCCATTCATCCACTGATGAACAAGGTTATTTCCATGCCTTAGCTATTGTAAATAATGTGGCAATGAACACAGTGGGGAGGGGGTGCAGATACCTTTTTGAGATAATAATTTTGTATCTTTCAGATACGTACCCAGGAGTGGGATTGCTGCATCATTTAGAAGTTCTATTTTTAATTTTTTGAGAAATGTCCATACTGTTCTTCACTCTGGCTGTACTAACTTACATTCCCAGCAACCATGTGTCATATTTCCTTTTTCTCCATATCCTCACCAACATTTGTTATCTCTAATCTTTTTGATAATAGCCATTCTAATAGGTATGAGGTGATATCTCATTACAGCTACATAAAATATTCTTGTCACCATTCTTGGGAGTTGTTTGAGGTTTCCTTCCTGGAATCTACTCCCTTGTTGGTTGCCATTTTGGAGAAAATTGCCCCCTGGTGCCATACTGCAAGACTAGCACAGCAGGGGATGAAGTCATACTAGGGTTAACATGCATTTAGTAACCTGGCTAGTTAGGTAGTTTTTCTTATCAATATAAATAAATGCAGTACCAAAGCAGAGAAACAAAAACTCCTGAAAAGGGTAAGGGAAGCCCTTGGCTTCCAAAGAGCTTAAACAAAAGAAGACATTGTGAAATATGTTTATTTTTTAAAATTACTGGGGACTTCCCTGGCAGACCAATGGTTAAGACTCCATGCTCCATAAGCAGGGGGAACAGGTCTGATCTCTGGTTGGGGAACTAAGATCCCACATGAAGCATGGCATGGTCAAAAAAAGTGTCTCTTCTCTCTTAACCACATCCTTTTCCAATTGTCTTCTAATTAGCCAAAACCCTGTGATCTTTCCATATTAATGTGTTAATATTGCATCATCACTTACTACTATATACAGATGCCCAGGCTGGAGGATCTCTCTATTCCCATCCTCCAGCCTCACAAGGTCTTAAATATTTGTGGCTTCCTTATTCCTTAAGTTCCTTGACAGTCAGTGCTTTTATTTCCTGATGGAATCCTCCTTCTGAAGCAAAACTTTTCTAGAAGAAATCAACTTATCCTTTATTCTGTTATTTTTATTTTTAAAAAAATTTTCTCCCACTGAGCACTTTTCTGGAACAGTTTTCAAACTTGTTCTTCAATAATAACTTTTTCTCCTTGTTTCTCAACAGGAATTTCTCCTGAATTAACTCTAGTTTAAAAGAGATCTATGATGATATCAATCACCCTGGCCTATTCCACTTAATCTCTTATGACTGATAATGACTGAATCAGTGTTTAATAATGCACTAGTTTTAAAAGACCAGTTCATAGCAAATTGATTAGAACAAACTTCAAGCAACGCCATTTTTTTTGTATAGAGTATATGGCCTCTTTGGAGTATGAGTGCAGTGTGGGTCCCATCTTGAGTCCTAGTAGACACATCTGACCAACTTGTGGAAAGAACCCACCAGAAACCTACTTGAATGTGGATTAAGAAACATCCTGTGGAGAGACCTAATCGTAAGAGAAGAAGGAACTAGGCAAAAGAGGTGAGAAATGATTTTGAGCAGCAAAGTGGTTGTCATTTAGATTTAAACCCTGCTGGACTGAGTCCCATAGAGAGAAAGTAGGGCTATCAGAAATAAAAACCAAGAAGAGCTTTACTTACAAACACAGTGCTGAGGCAAGAACCAAACTAGCTGGCTGCACAGTGGTAAGAGAGCGATGAAACTTTCTTGCCTGCTTCTCAACACAATGCTCTGAAGCTTTAAACCTTTGACTCAAAGATCTTTATTGCCTTCACTATTGCAAAATACAGTAGGACCTTCTGATATGGTGGCTTGTAATGGTTGTCTAGAAGATGGTGGCACAGTAGGAAATGCAACTAGCAGAGGCAGAGCACACAGAACACACCCAGGGACATTTACAAGTGCTTGAGACGTGCAGGAAGCTGAAGTCCTACAGAAACACCCCTTGGAAGGTAAGGTAGGAGCCCATGCAATTTAGATTTGATCTTTAGTGTGATTCTATTACTGTCCTCAAGCTATGGGAGCCTGGGGAAACACGTATTAAATAAAATCCTGAGATCTCTGCTGGGGCAGAAGTAAGGAATGCCTGAATTGGAATTAAAGAACAACATGACTATGTAGTTTTCTTCATATCAAAACTGGACATTTGGTTGGAAAATATATTTAGACTACAATCTGGCCACAAGTAATATATTCTTTTATATGTTCTGACTGAATAAAAAGTAAATCCAAGATGTCAACTGGTGACCTAGCATCTCCAAAAAACTTGTAAAGCAAATTAATTACAGAATTTATAGTTGCAAGCACATTTTCCCAGGTTCTTCTGGTTTCATGTTTTTTGCTTTTAAATCTTGTTAACTTCTAATATACTTATGATGTGGATTTGTTCCTAATGCAGAACACATTTTAATATTCTTGTTTTTGGCAAGGTTTTACACAAACATGTTACTTCCAGAAAGTGACTTAATAAGAAATGTTAATAGAAGCACCTTTATAGTGTTCATAGGCATTTAGTCTTTAAATCCTATAATTGCTAAACTTAATACATTAAGAAACTTAACTTTTATTCTGTATAGTAAATAAGCATTATAGAAAGGCATAGGCAATAAAAAAGTGGATATTAATTTAAAATTCTAATTCTTATTGATTTTTTTAAATTACATAAAAATAGTATTCTAATTATAAAATATTTAGAAGAGTTGAGACACTTTACTAAGAAAACAAACCACAAGCCCCATCACCTCAAGCTGTTGAAGATGACCACTGTTACAATTTTTTGTATTTTCCTATACATGTTATATATAATATACTAAAAAGGGGTTAATATGGCATGGTAGTTTTTATACCCTTTTATATTTTTCACCAACTATGTTTTCTTAGCTCATTTCTCTATCGTTTGGAAAGTTTAATTATATTTTATTCTATTAAGTTCATTCAGTCGTGTCCGACTCTTCGCGATCCCATGAATCACAACACGCCAGGCCTCCCTGTCCATCACCAACTCCCAGAGTTCACTCAGACTCACGTCCATCCAGTCAGTGATGCCATCCAGCCATCTCATCCTCTGTCATCCCCTTCTCCTCCTGCCTCCAATCCCTCCCAGCATCAGAGTCTTTTCCAATGAGTCAACTTTTCTCATGAGGTGGCCAAAGTATTGGAGTTTCAGGTTCAGCATCATTCCCTCCAAAGAAATCCCAGGGCTGATCTCCTTTAGAATGGACTGGTTGATCTCCTTGCAGTCCAAGGGACTCTCAAGAGTCTTCTCCAACACCACAGTTCAAAAGCATCAATTCTTCAGCGCTCAGCTTTCTTCACAGTCCAACACTCACATCCATACATAACCACTGGAAAAACCACGGCCTTGACTAGACGGACCTTTGTTGGCAAAGTAATGTCTCTGCTTTTCAATATGTTATCTGTTAGTGATTACTTTTTTGTTATTAAAATTTTAAACATTTTTATCTGTTTATCAAGGTTAAGAATATAGCTATTAATTATCATCTGTGTGAAATGAAAAACCTGTTAGGCTTTTACGGTCCTTATTCTCTCCCCACTTCACAATTTTGATTGATGTAATCTGGAACTTAGATCTAAATTATTATTGCTATTTCACATTATCAACTTTGAAGACTTTTGAAATTTGTTTTGTCTTGTACAATAAATATATTCATGACAGTTTTTAAGATGTTAATCTAGGTTTAAAGAGTTTCCTTTGCTTTCTATCATCTCTTTTTTTTTATTGTGGCATTTTCATTCTGTTTATCTTTTCTCTATTCTTAGGTTGATTGGTTTGTATCCCTAAACTGTGAGTATAGTACCTTTAGAGAACTGGCATGTAAGAGAATATTGGTCTTTCCTACAAATGACCTCTTCACCAAGTACAACATTCTTTTCCATCCAACCTTGGAAGCCAGTCTTCATTTACTGATAGTCTTTGGTTCTCCAGGGGAAAAGTCAATGCTTTTCCTTCCCTTGGGGCAGTGGTTCTCAACCCTAGCTGCACATTCAAATCACTGGGTGAGATTTTTAAAAATACCAATGCCAAGGCTCCTCCCAGAATAATTAAATCAGACTGCTTAAAGATGAAGCCCAGACACTAGTATTTTTTAAAGGCTCACCCATGACTTTTAATACATAGCTGTTGTTGAGAACCACTGCTTAAGAAATAAGCTATTTTTTTCTTGCCTGGATGCTTGTATAGGTTTTCTCCTCCTCCTTAAATCTTGTAACATGCAACATGATATATCAAGGTGACTATGCCTCTTCTTTACTGCCTCATAAACTTCAGTTCTACAGACTCAGCAGTTTCTCCCTATTATTCTTTTGATTATTGGTTCCAATACATTCATTCTATTTTCTCCTTTTTGTATTCTTAGGATACGTTGACTGGATTTCCTGCATCTCTCTCTTATATTTTCCTTATTTTCTCTCATCATTTTATTGCTGGGTCCTTATGATGTCGGTACGTATTTCATATTTCTCTTTGGTATTTGACTTGCCGTCTATTGCCTCTAACAATATTTGTAATTCTGTGGTTTTATTTTTCGTTTCCATACAATCTGCATGAACCACTGTTAGCAAGAACCTGGCTAAGTCAGTTTGGCAAGAACTCCCCCAGCCCATTCCACATCTAATCCTGCTCCATGTATGACAGGACTCCGCATTCTCCATCACCTCCCTGGTGGTAACTGATCATCCTGACCCGTGCTCAGCTAGACTCCTGTTAGGTCCATGCAGACCAGAATACCCCTTTACCCCTGATCTTCCTTCTTAGTTGTTTTCCATCCACTGACCTCCATCCTGCTCTTTTGACCATGCTGCTAAGTCACTCCAGTCGTGTCCGACTCTGTGGAACCCCATAGATGGCAGCCCACCAGGCTTCCCTGTCCCTGGGATTCTCCAAGCAAGAACACTGGCGTGGGTTGCCATTTCCTTCTCCAATGCATAAAAGTGAAAAGTGAAAGTGAAGTCGCTCAGTCATGTCTGACTCTTTGTGACCCTGTGGCCTGCAGCCTACCAGGCTCCTCCATCCATGGGATTTTCCAGGCAAGAGTACTGGAGTGGGATGCCATTGTCTTCTCCACTTTTGACCATAAATCCCCACTTTTACTTGTTGTATTCAGACTTCAACCCTATCTCTTTCCTCTACCTCAAAACCCCACTGAAGTAGTCTCCCTGAATAAAGTCTGCAGTTGGTACTGGTTCTGGGTCTTTTAGGGGGTCACAGACTCTTTTAAGAACTTGTTCAAGTTGACTCCTAGTCCCAGAAAAATGGACACATCATAAAATTTGTATGCTACTTCACAGACCAACTCTTCCAGTCTCTGTGATCCCTGCATGAAGGCTCATGAACACTATGATAGACTCCTGGTCTAAATGAAGTTCTATCTTGTTCAGTACTTTATAATCAAACAAAAGGTGAGAGAGATTGGCTCGGAAATTAGTGTGTGTTCCTGTATACCTGTGGCATCCATATGAAAAGGTGGTGCTTTCACTGTTCTAGACTTGGTTTGATGAAACCTCTTTAAGTTAAAAGGTTTTAGTGGTGTTCTAAAAGGGTGACTGTCACTTATTATCCAGTCTTTCATTCTTGCCTTTTAGGTGTAATCAGTGCATAATAGGTAGCAGAAATCATGTGGATTTTCTAGCAAGTGCTCACATATCCCCATCTTCTAAGTTTTACTTAGAAATTTAAAATACAATGATTCTATCAAGAAAGGGAGTGTCATTCTTTTTAATACAAGTATAGAACCTCCACATCTCAATCCTGACAAATTACCAAGGTTATTTGTTGTTTCTGCCCTCTTACCTTTTTCACTCCAAAGATTATATTTAGCTTTCTAGTATATATCAGAGAAATAATTATTTTCCTTCCTTTGTGGGAAAATATTTTTTCTGCCTGGATTTCACCTCTATTTTATCTTGAAATTCAGACTTTGATCAGGTTATGTCTAGATGTAGATTTCTATCCATTTTATTTTTTTTCCTGGTACCTAAGAAATTATGCTGATCTTCAGGTTAAAATTTACCTTCAGCTTATAAATTTTTCCTTTGTTGTGATCTTAAATGTTGTTCCTCTTATATTTGTTCAGAAAAGCCCCATAATCCACACAATGACTCTTCACTGTTCATGTATCACATCTCTTATCTCTCCAAATGCCCACCTTCCTTACCTGTTTTCCCTATCTTATTCACTAGGGGAAAATTCATCAAATTTATCAACTGTATTAATGATTCATTTTCTACATTATCAGTTCTGCTCCCCACTGTTTCTAATCAAGTACAAAATCTCACAGTAGAGTAATTAACTTTAAAATCCTCTATCTCTCAACTAACTCCCTCCTCAACTCTGTTCAGTTTATAATTTATTTCCAAATGTATGTATATTTTTAAAATTAGTATCATTGTACAGATGCATCTAAAAGCTTCTATTCCTAAACTAGAAATGTTTATATATATATATATATATATATATATAAAACTATATCTGACTTTTCTCTACCTTTTGCATGCTGTGTTTTCTTTCCTTTATACTACAAATTCTTTGTGGGGTTATGGTACAATAGGCTAGTTGTTCCCCAATATCTATTTTCCCTTTGTCCCTAGTATTATAGAACTCTGTTTTTCAGCTGGTTTCCTGGCACCTGAAATAAAACCTACACATCCCAGACTCCTTTGTAGCTGGGTGTGCTCATAAAACTAAGTTCTACACAGTGGGGGTTAAGTGGAAGTGCTCTGTGTAACTTCTGGGAAGTGTCTCTAAATGGAAGGGAGAGTGTCCTTCGTCATCTTTTCCTGTGGCTGGAATACAGATAAAATGACTATAGCTCTTGGACAGGAGGTAAAAACCATCAGCCAAGAATGGCAGAACAGCAAGATAAAAGGCACCCATTGAGTAGCACAAAATCAGGCCTGGACTGTCTACCTCTGGACTTTTTTTTAGGTTATAGTGAAACAAATTCTATCTTATTTAAGTTACTATTATTTTGTAACCGTCACAGCCAAATTTAGCCCTACCTGATATAGGACTTTTTTGATATTTAAACAGTGAGTTTTCTTTAGTTATCACCTCCAGAAATCAGGCAAGGAGGTTTTCTGTTTTTTGGTTTTTTTTTTTAAGTCTTAACTCTTTCTTAAAAATACTTTTAGGAACCTCTTAAATCTTAAAAGAAGGCATGTGATAGTTACTTAATCAAACAACTTTAGCGATCAGGGTCATGTGTAATCTTGGAAGGATTCCCTTCCTTAACAGAAATATAACTTACGTATCATACACTTATGTAAATATATATGTAAAAATGTACATACTTACATAACACTGTGCAGATCTAAAAATAGAGTCCTTTCCACTACGAATCAGGCTTCTTCCCACCCTCTCTGAGTCACAACCCTTTGCTCTTCTGATTATGCCTGCAGACTAGATTTGATGGCTTTGGACTCCACACAAGAGCGGCTGTCCCTCTGACAGCCATGGAGGTATGTTACTCAGATCTCCCTTCAAGAGAGCACTTGTCACAAGGAGTACAATTAGTTGACAGTCTCCAGATGTGAGTGCCTCAGCTTCTGAGTCGAGATCATGCTCTTTCAGGATAGTGAGAGTTGATGACTGAACATGGTGGTACAAGGGTATACAATTTCTGGCTGTGAGGCAACCTTCTATGGGTAATCTTTGTGTTGAAGCTCCTCTTTGAGCTAGCCAAGATTTCCCCAGAACTACACTACGGGCTGAGGCCCTTTCTACCCTTTCTTCCCTTCCTTCATTAAATGTCAGGGGTGAAGGCTTTCTCCATCCACTCCTATTCCCAGCAAATCTGCACTTCTAATTCAGTCTTGGCATCTGCTCCTCAGTGAGCCCAGCCATCATTCTACTCTTTTAAGTCTGTTTTCTTTTGCTTAACATCATGTTCAGACTAATCCTTTTTTTTTTTTTTTTTGCATATAGCAGTAGTTTTTCTTTTCATTTTTTGCATGGATGTGAATATTCTAAAATATATATACTTTTGACTTCATAAATAAAGCTGCTTGCTGTGACCACCCTTGCACATGTATTTTGATAGATACAAGTACTTATTTATGTAGGGTATACATCTAAAATTGGAATTCTGGGCCATAGGGTATACATATGTTTTAGTAGACACTGTTAAATATTTTTCTAAATTAATTTTTTAAAAATCAGTTTATATTCCTACCAGCAATTTATGAGAGTTCCATTTGCTCTACCTCCTTCCCAACACTTTGTATTGTTAGCTACTTGCTTTTTCCTCCAATTAATAATGTTTACACTTATTGTTTATTGATCTATAAACTTACCTAAAGTGATTGTTAAAGTATTTTATCCATTTTTAGTTTGTTTTTCAGTTTTACTTTTATTTGATCTTATTCTTTGTATAGTCTGAATATGAGTTTTTTGTCAGTTAACATCTATTGCAAATATCTTTTACCAGTCTGAAGTTTGCCTTGTTACTCTCTTAATGTCATCTTTTAATAAACATAAATTATTTGTTTTAATAAAGTTCAAATTTTCAATCCTTTGTTTTCAGGTTAGAATTTTGGTATCCTATTTAAGAAATTTTCTCAAACAAAAGTCATGAAGATGTCGCGTTTTCCTCAAGAAGCTTTATGGGTTCACTTTTCATGTTTACATCAATGCTCTGTCTCACATTAATCCTTATGTGTTTTGTGAAAAGAAAGTGAAAGTGAAAGTTGCTAGTCATGTCTGACTCTTTGTGACCCCAATAATCCTTGTGTGTTTCGTGAAAAGAAAGTTAGAGTGAAAGTTGCTTAGTCATGTCTGACTCTTTGTGACCCCATGGATTATACAGTCCATGGAATTCTCCAGGCCAGAATACTGAAGTGGGTAGCCTTTCCCTTCTCCAGGGGATCTTCCCAACCCAGGGACTGAACCCAGGTCTCCCACACTGCAGGCAGATTCTTTACCAGCTGAGCCACAAGGGAATCGTAAGAATATTGGAGTGGGTAGCCTATCCCTTCTCCAGGGGATCTTCCCAACCGAGGAATCGAACTGGGGTCTCCTGCATTGCAGGTGGATTCTTTACCAACTGTGCTATCATGGAAGCCCTGATATGTGTTGTGTGAAGGTGAGGTCAAAATTTGGGGGGGAAAGCCATCTAACTTTAAATTATAAAGCCTTTTTTTTTGTATTTTATGAAAGAGCTGTGCTATTTGACAGACTTGGTGGTGTAATTCGTATCTAGGGTTTCTGTGGACACCACCCTCCTCTCCAAGCTCACTGCTTGTGTGTGATACAGTTGTCCAGGCCAAGGCCTCTGGCCAGGTACATCAGCAAAGAACACTACAGCTAGTCACAGACTGCTGCTTAAGGGAGCTACTTAGGCCTCTCCTTCACACCCAGTTCCACAGAGGCAGTGAAGGGCTGGAAAGCGTGGGGAAACTATCCAACAATATAATTACTGCCACTGTGCATGGGCTCTCTGCTCAAAACATTTACCATTATTTGCTACCCTGCTACCTTCAAACTCACTCAATTTTCAAGAGCCGAAAGAATCACTGATGGGTCCTGTAGTCAGCCTCCAGGACTCGTCTCTCCAGGTCAAGCTGCTCATTGGTGACTGGCAGATAGGCCCTGGATGTCCTTTAATCTGGTCCCAACTGCACAGGATTTAGAAGAAATTCTTTGAAGTTTCTGGCATTCGTATGGTTTCCTTCCCTAGCTTCCAGTACTGATTTAGGGTTTTACATATTTTAAAATTTTCTAGGTCATTTTGGATGGGACTGGGAGGCAGGTGGTTCAAATATGTGCTCTCAGCCTCCCATATTTCCTCTGAAATATAGTAAGATGTCTTTCCCTTTTAGCCTTGTGGGGATTGTGGAAAAAATTCTGTATGTCATGCTGCAGTCCATGGGGTCTCAAAGAGTCGGAAACAACTGAGTGACTGAACTGAACTGAGGAGAAAATAGCATTTATTATTAATAGTAAAGTATTTAATAGGGGTTTCCTAGGTGGCACTAGTGGTAAAGAACCTGTCTGCCAATGAGGAGATGTAAGAGACACGGGTTCAATCCCTGGGTTGAGAATGTCCCCTAGAGGAGGGGATGGCAACTCACTCCAGTATTCTTGCCTGGAGAATCCCATGGACAGAGAGGCCTGGCTGACTATACTTCCATAGGGTCTCGCAGAGTCGGACACAACTGAAGTGACTTACCCCACATTTATTAATATTGGAAATATGTATTCATTTATTCACAATTGTTTATTATATATTTTACTCCAGTCTTTTTGCTGGGCATTTTCTGAAATATAATTGGGATCTTGTTGTATATCAAATTTTATATTACCTATAAGACTTTTTATTGTACTATGGGTATTTCTCCATGTTATTGATAATTTTTATTTTATATATGTGTTATAATCCAATTTTTATTTGTTACATGTGTGTGCATATCTGTATTTGTTTACATAGACAAAGGAAAAACTGTGGAAAGAAAAACACTAGACTAAATGGTTAAGGGTGTAGATCTTATGTAGAAGAGGAAGAATATAACTTTACTTCATAAACTTCAATATTGTTTAAATTGTACCACAAAATACTTTTAAAAATAAAATGTTATTTTTTTCTCAAATTTCTTAATTCAATGAATATATCATATTTTATTACCCATCTTATTATGTTGCTATTTAAGTGGTTTCTGTTCTTCTTATAATGTAAATGGCTTTGTTCCTAAAGCTTCGTACATACATACATAACCATTAGGATTTATTCCTAGAAGTAGAATTACTCCATAAGAACACTTTACAAGCCTACTTAATCATTTACCAAAATATTGTTTCACTTTCTACTTAACAAGTAGAACATAAAATTACTCTGTTTAAGTTATAATTAGGTTTGGCAGTTTAAAAAACTAACAAAGGCAGAAAAAAAGTCACTGTAATAGTCACTTTAAGAATATTAAAACTTAAAATCTGTCCCCAAATTAAATTTGCCCTAATAGCGGCTAAAATACCTAAGGTTAACAAAATATTTCATATGTAAGACCCAGAAAACCCTTTATTTTGTTAAACCCAGAGGTAGGAATATAGGATGATATGGTGAATCACGAAATCATTAGGCATTCAGCTGCTCTTTATGTTTCACTGTGGCTTCACAAAGGGGTCATAATGATTGCTGGAGCTCTAGCCGCATGCATTCCCATTCCAGACAGCATGAAACACAAAGGGAGATACGGAAAGAGGACTAATTACTATTTTTCAAAGGGACCCTATTTGGAAGTCCAGCAATGATTTCAATGGCTTTATCTTAGCCATATGATAGATAGACATTAAATAGGTAATAGAGCTGTGCTCAGTTGTGTCTGACTCTTGCAACTCCATGGACTGTAGCCTACCAGGCTCTTCTGTCCATGGAATTTTCCAGGCAAGAATACTGGAGAGGGTTGCCATTTCCTACTCCAGGGGATCTTTCTGACCCAGAGATCGAACCCACATCTCTTGTGGCTCCTGCACTGTCAGGCGGATATTTTACCATAGCACCACCTGGGAAGCCCGTCTTAGCCATAAGGGCACAGTTAACTACAACTGAAAAATATATCCTTCTTCTGTTAGAGCACATTACTGCCTCAAATGAAATCAGGATTATGCTACCAAGTAAAAAGTGGAGATGGACAATGTATAGAAAATTGGCAGGCTCTATTGCACCACTATATCTTGTCCCTTCAGTCAACAAGAGACATTTGCTCTGATCAACCTGAAACCTTGACTAGAGCATGTTATACCCCATATCCCTGTTCAGTGTTACTATGAGGAACTCAGTGTTGAGGCAGCGAAGGAAAACGTGGCCTTCCAGCCCACCCCCTCCTCTGAAGCCAGCAAGGCAGTGGCAGCATGCATGATTTAGTGTGGGCTGGGGGAGATAGTTGTCCAGGAGCTTGAGACAGTGCCAAGCACCAGAGTGAGCACCATAGCATGGTTTGGAGGAGCAATGAAGAGCATGGTGAAGAGGCAGGCTGCAGTATGCACTGACATTAATCTGATTTGAGGCTCAAACTCTGTGTCACCAAACATACAACTGAAACTGTCCCTGAAGGAAAGGAAGACCTCATCCTGTTCTTACAAGAACAGAGGAGAGCCAACTGGCATATGTGTGGATCAAATCAGGAACTCCTCCCCCGTCCCACTCCCCACCCCAAACACATACACAAACAAGCATTTTTAAGCCATCAGGGTACCAAATTATTGTTTTCCCTACAATCTGTGACTTTTGTTGGGTCTCTCTGTGCTCTTCCACTCTCCTTTCACCTTGTTCTCCCTGCTATTTTGCCCCCTACCCCCTTATTAGGCCAACTTGTGTACTCTCTTTATTACAGTATCATTTATTTTTACCCTAAGAAGAATGTAATTTTGATAGGAAAGAGAGTTCTCATTTGACAGTCAAATGATATAATTTTGTGACTATTTAAAGCAAGTCATTTAACCTCTCTGAACCTTAATTCCCACATCTGTGAAACTGATGACTACTTACATATTTCCCAGGCTTGCTGAGTAAAGCAATTATAAAACACTCAGCAATGTAAAAAAAAAATATACACACACACACACACACACACACACACACACAGTTTCATTCGTTAGTCTGTTTTCCACACTTCAGAACTCTGCTGTAAAGAAAACTACCGATTCCTGCTTTGAGCATTATGGGAGCTGCAGACTGGGGGATCCTAGGAAAGATCCCAACACAGAACTAGCCCTGGAGAGGACACAGATTTGGAGACTTTGCTGGTCTCACAAGAAGGGTGGAAGTCTACAAAAACTTGTTTCTTCTTAGAAAGAAAGACAAGAAAATGAGGGAATAAGAGCCGTGGCTTGGAGGATCGGACCACTGGGAGGACAGGGTGGCAGATGTTCTATCTGGAAACATATTTGAGCTGGCCTCAGCGTGGGGAAGGAGAGCCTGGGATGTTTTGCTGACACAAAAGCCTAAACAGGATCAAATGACTTGCAATAACCTTAGAAACCATTTCCTGTATGAGGAATAACCATGTAAGGCCAAACCCTTATAACCGGATAAACCACCTAACCTTATAAGGCTAAATGAAAAAAGCTGAAAGCAAATCTGTACATCTATGATCACAGTTTCATGTACTGGGGACTTTTATCATTTTTATTATTTTTTTCTATATTCCAAATTTTCTATAATTAGTATATTTTTATACAATCAGAAAAAATGAATTAAAAACCATTTTATATTGGAAGCAATAATAGCCTCAAATATAGAATTGGTAATATAATTATGGTAATTTAAGAATTATTTAAAAAGATAAAGTACATAAGAAACAATATAAAAATTTGACTATGCTATAATAAACATAAAAAGCAGATACAGTATAATTAAAGCTATATAAAAATATAAGCAAAATAGAAGGGACTATACAGAAACATGAAAATTTTTTGTCACCAGCAAAGCCCATTAATAATTCCAAGGGAATCAAAACAGAATCTGCGTAATAAAATAAAGCCTAACCTTCTTGTCCTTTGTGATTACTCTAGTCTCACTTGCTCAAAGGGTGTTCCATGCAGTGGCCTCAAACAGGCACTTCAGACCAAGAGTTTCTCCTGAAAAATGGCTGCGCCTGACGCAGCTCGGGCAGTGTGCAGAGACACTGCGAACGATAGCTTAATCCAAGATGGCGGCAGCCGGCCATGCGCAGAGAGGCTGCAACCTGCACTTCGATCTGAGCGAACGCCAGGAGCAGCACAGCTGCGCCCCTCCTCAAGAACTCTCCGGAGAACGTCCCTGCCAGATCTCTGTAAAGCAGCCACACCCACTAGAGCGAGCGCTCCTACCTCTCTACCCCGTAATCAAAGTAAGAAACTTCTCTTTGATCTGAGCCAAACTCAGTCCCATTCTATAGGCTCAAACAACACTAGACAGAAGAATCCTTGTTGGGGACCCATTTGGGAAATTTTGGTAATATTTTCTGAAGGTCTTTTAAAAGTAAGAGCAATTTTAATTTTTTTCCTAAATTTAAGCATTCATCAAGATTGTTTTATTACTTTAAAACATAAGTATGGTACAAATGATACAACCTTTTTTTTTTTTTTTGGTCAGGATTCCTGGGGACTGAGGGCAGCTATGAACAAAACTATAAATCCAGAATAATATCACTCACCCAGCATGCTGTGACACTGGCGACGTGGGAGTTAGAGATAGCATCTACCAAGAGGAAGGAGTCTGAGATCAAGGATGGAGGTGCAGGGGGTTCCCACTTTTTTCTTGGAATTCATGAGGATGAGATGGGCTGTGTGGTCTAGGAGTGTGGGCTGTATCTTATGAGGTTGGGAGTTTCATGTTCTCCTCATGTATTTTCTTTTTGTAATCCCCAAGACTAATAAAATTGGGTTCAAACAAACTAGCCTCTTTGCTGCTTAAGCAAAAAAGATCTCTGTGGCCATTCTTGGGGACAGCCATGCTCCATGACTAGGAAATGGCAACCCACTTCAGTATTCTTGCCTGGAGAATCCCATGGGCAGAGGAGCCTGGCGGGCTACAGCCCACGGGGTCTCAAAGAGTTGGACACGACTGAGCACAATGCTTTTTTGATGCTTTACCTAGATTGTTGCAATAGCCTGGGAATTGGTTTCTCTGCCTCTGTTCCTAACAACCCCACCCCCAAACTACCAAGGTGTTATTTTTAAACAGATTTAAACGTGTTATTACTCCCGTTACTCCCACTATTTCTCCATTAAAAACTCCCGTATTTAAAAGAGACTTCTGTGGTTCTTCATTAATTACAAGATACAATCTGAATGTCTTGGTCTGAGATTTAAGATCTACATTTCCCTCTTCATCGTTTACCACTAGCCCTGTGTTCTAGCTACACAGTATTTCTCAAAGGTCCTTCTTTCCTTAGCTTTTTTTTCCTTTCCTTCCTTTTCTCTCTCTCTCCTCTTTCTCTTCTTTATTTTTTAATTGAAGTACAGTTGATTCACAATGTTATTAGTTTCAGGTGTACAGCATAGTGATTCAGTATTTTACAGATTAAGTTGGTCACTCGGTCGTGTCTGACTCTTTGCGACCCCATGGACTGTAGCCCACCAGGCTCCTCCGTCCGTGGGATTCTCAAGGCAAGAATACTGGAGTGGGTTGCCATTTCCTTCTCCAGGGGATCTTCCTGACCCAGGGATTGTACCCAGGTCTCCCGCCTTGCAGGCAGACACTTTAACCTCTGAGCCACCAGGGAAGCCCATTTTACAGATTATATCCCACTAAAAGTTATTGCAAGATAATGGCTATAATTCTCTGTAGTATACAATATGTCCTTGTTGCTTATTTATTTTATGTGTGTGTTAGTTACTCAGTCGTGTCCGACTCTTTGTGAACCCATGGACTGTAGCCCGCCAAGCTCCTCTGTCCATGGGGTTTTCCAGACAAGAATGCTGGAGTGGGTTGCCATTTCCTTCTCCAGGGGATCTTCCTGACCCAGTGATCTCCTGCATTGCAGGCAGATTCTTTACCTTCTGAGCTACCAGGGAATCCCTTTATTTTATACATACCCCTGACTTGCCCCTCTCCCCTTCAGTAACCACTGGTTTGTTTTCTATATTTGTGAGTTTGTTTCTGTTTTGCATATGCATTCATTTATACTATTTCTCTCTTTTTATCTTTATTTCTTAAAACAGCAAAAACAACAAACCTCAAAAACATAGGAAATAAAAATGAAAGAAAAATTTGCAATTTAACACCACCAATACATAATTAGTTGTGTCATTTGATAGTATCTTATTATTTCTTTATGTGCATACTTTCAAGTTATAAATGTTTTTATTACTCCCCCATTTGAAGATGAAAAAGCAAAGATTCAGAAAAATCCTGACAAGCTTTCTCATTGTTTCTTCACAGATATAATTTACAATTTTAATCACAGGTTAGAAGTTATGAAATTTAGTCCTGAAATGCAGAAGATAACTTTCTTCACTTTTCTCTGACTTAATATCAATTTTGGTTTCTAATCCCATTCTTTGAGTGCAATGGAAATGTAACTTTAGTCAATTTACCACACCTCTTTCCTTTTCCCTAGGGGGTTTGCTGCAAATCCTTAATGTCACCTAGCTACCTAGCATCTGCTTAGGTGTACATCACCTTGATTGTTCCTTGAGCACCCATTGAATGCCAGCTGCTGAAGAGACCTCCATTGTAACAACACAATGGTACCCATCTGATTTCAGGGCTCCCTCCTTGCCATTTCTGACCATGGGGGGGAATCATTGTTCAACTCTCACACCAAGGCTTGGCTAGGGAACTCTGCAGGGCTCTCAACCATTTACCAAGGCACCATTTCCTCTCTGGGGTCTTGCCTCCCCTCTGGAGCTCAGCCTATAGAGCAAAGCCACTCCAAAGCAGTGTCTACTTCTCCTCCCAACTTCCTTTCCTAATTTTCTTCTTTTCTGTGCTCTAAAGGAACTAGACTCAGAAATCGGAAAAGATTCCTTTTCTCTGCTTGATGTTATCGTGACCTTTTCCTGAGATGAAGAAGGTCTAATCTGGTGTTAGATAGAGGAAAGGCAGAAAAGGAAATACTGGAGAAAACTGTTAATATTTTAAAAAATACTTTTCTGACACAATAGCATAGATAAAATTTTCTTTTCTCTTTTTTAAACTGACCACAAGCATACTGAATATTATCACATAGTTTTTAAAATTATAATTTCAATACTTGGATAATAATATATTGCTTAAATTCCATGAGGATGTGGCATCTGCTGTGTTCTTTTAGTGATGAGGGACAGTTAAATTAGCTATAATGGGGCTGGCTTCACAGAAAGTGTGACAGGATAGGGGCTTTATATCAGAGATGATTTTAGGATCCTTAGCAGATTCTTACTGTTGCTAGTAATAAGATATTAAAGATATGAACTTAAATTTGACACATTATATTTCGATTTCTAATCCTTTTTATATTGAACAGAGAGGTTCTATGTTGCAGGCTTCCCAAGAGCATGATGCTTTGTAAAAGATTAACTTTGTACCCCATGTCCTAATGCAGTTTACAATTGTCTGACTCTTTGTGACCCCATGGACTATATCCTGCCAGAATCCTCTGTCCAGGCAAGAATACTGGAGTGGCTAGCCATTCCTGTCTTCAGGGGATCTTTCCAACCCAGGGATGGAACCCCAGTCTCCAGAGTTGCAGGCAGATTCTTTACTGTCTGAGCCACCAGGGAAGCCCCCCTTATGATTGTATACATGACATCAAATAAAAGCCTTTTGGATACACAGAGAGCTAGAATAAATAAGTAAAAAGTCTCTGCTGTTTAAAACAATATAGTTTTCTGGCTGCGATGCAATATCTAGTACACTAGATTTCAAATCCAGTGGTTCACGTTCAAATTTCCATGGCACTTTTATTTTGTTTGCTTTTTATAGGGTACAGTGCAAAGCAATGTCATTTCTAGAATTCCTGTGTGGAACGACTTCAGATATAGCAACCTGGTTAAAAAGAGGGTGATGGGATTAAGCAAATCCTAAATTATCCTAAAGCAGGGCCTACATAGCAAACACAAAATTTTTCTTTTTTTTTTTAAACTGAGTATGTGGGCTGATGAAGATTGGGTCTGTGGGCCAGGACTAAAATCCTACCCCCAGCCACCCAAGGGCACTGCCACTGATGTTAGGTACAGCATGGGATATCTGACAGACCTTTCTTGCTATATGATCTTGAGCAATATACTTAACTTCTCTAAGTGTTACTTTTCTCATTTGAAATATTGATAACCATTCCTATCTACTAAGGTTGTTGTACGGGCTTTCTTGGTGGCTCAGACAGTTAAGAATCTGCCTGAAATGCAGGATACCCAGGTTCAGTCCCTGGGTTGGGAAGATCCTCTGGAGAAGGGCATGGCTACCCACTCCAGTATTCTTGTCTGGAGGACTCCATGGACAGAGGAACTTGGCAGGATATAATCCATGGGGTCACAAGACTCAGAGATGACTGAGTGAATAACGCTTTTATTTTCAAGAGTTACAGATAAAGTACCTGACACATAGTAGGCACCTCAGTAAAGAGTAGCTACTATCAGTATTATTATTGCCCATGAAAGGGTCTGTGAGCATAATCGGGATGATTATGGAGGAAAGATGAGGTTAAAGAAAATGAACACTAGTAACAAATCACTTAGCCTGTGATGTCTGACCTTTGGGGAAATTTAAAAGCTGATCATTGCTTGATTTCATGGTATTACCCTTCCCCAGGACCCCAAAGTATTATGTGACATGTTTATTTGTCTAAGTGATTTAGCTTCTTGAGACCTTAGATTTTGTAACACCCTCGGTGCCGCTGAAGGTTGTATGGAGAGTTTCAAAATCAGGGTTTGAGATTTCCTTTAAAATATTAACAGAAAAGTAAACAAAGTATCTTCTTCCTAATATAACAGGATCTTCTCTTCCTAATGTAAGATACCATCTAATAGATGGCTGGCCTCATACCTAGGCTGACAATAGGATGTTATTTAACTGCCCTACCCCTGTCTTCCATCATGCTTCCTCCCCTCTCCACCACAAATAAGCACTGGAAGTTAAAAGCTGCAATTCCACTTCAAAGCAATGGTCCGGGTCCATAGATAGGACATTCCAAAGGGCTAAGCAGGGCCTGTGCTTGAAATAAGAAAAGAAGGAAAACTGAAAGTGGGGGCTGGTAACCATAGCATTTGAGGAGTGGCTCTGGGAGAAGAGATCTTAGGGAAACCCTGAAGTGGGTATAGGAAGTGGTTGGACACAACCAAGGAGAAAAGGTAACTGAATATATTATTACCCAGCTCGCCCTCTGGACACCCTTGGGGCAGCTGGCTTCACTTAGTGTCCTCCTTATAACTTCTCTCAAATAATCTCTCCAGAAACATTAATATCAACCCCTGTATAAATGTCAATGATAAGTCTTAGTCGAGAATATTCTGGCTACCCTAGGGAATCAGGATTTCTCAGGAAATCCGAGTGCTTGGGCCAGGTCTGCTATTAGTATTTTGGGAGAGCTCCAGGAAACGATCTCTTTTCGCTTCACTACCTTCATTTGCATTTTTTGTTTAACAAATTTTTGTGTAGCATCAACCAGCCAGGTATAGTGAAAAATCCCAGTGATAAAACAGAAATATGGTCTTTGATTTTATGATGTTTATTACATAGTGTATGTAGAGCAAAACCAAACTAAATGAAATAATATAAACGATGGTGGTCCATCAAAGTGGTAAGGAAGGAACATTCAGGCCAAAGCAGCATGATGAACAGAGCCCAGAGGGAGGTATGGGGAGAGCCAGAGAGATGAGGTTGAGGAGGCTGCCCTGGGGGGCAATGCTGCAGGGACACCTAGGAGTGGGAAGGCCAGAATAGGAGTTTCACTTGAAGAACAGTGAGAAGCCCCTGGAGGATTTTAAGCAGAGATGAGATGATCCATGTATGGTTTATGAATATTTCTACATTCCTACTGACTATCCCCTCCAAGTAGTTATGGCCCAATGTGGCTCGGAGGCACAGGACATGGGGGTTCAAACCCTGGACTGGGAAGATCCTCTGAAGGAGAAAATTGCAACCCATTCCAGTATTCACGCCTGGAAAATTCCACAGACAGCAGAGCCTGGTGGGCTACAGTCCATAGGGTTGCAAAAAAGTTTGACACGACTGAGTGAACACACACACACAGTCTCTTTCATATGAGAAAATACTCCAACCTAAAGAATAGCCCTTGGATTAGAAAATCACTTTCTAGGAAACTGCTGTCCCACTTCTCTCCTGTCTGCCTGGAGTTTTACCCTCCCCATTGTAACAAATCCCCTCATCTGAAATTTCTTGGCATCTTCCTGCAAGTCCCATGTCAACGTAATATCACCTGTATCTTATTAACCTTGGATGAACCACGTTCTAACTTGCCTTCAATGCCCTGTAAACCTAGAGTCACCTGATTGAAGCCTGTTGCCTTAGAATTCTAAACCATAATACTGCTTCTCTATGAAATCATTTACTTTCCCATACAATTTGCTTGAGAACTATTTGATAAGTTTGTTGTCAAGAAAGAGAGAAGGAACCCAGCAAACATTTGTGTTGTGTCCTGCATCCCCCACAAAGATAAAGCTATTCTCTCCAAATTATGGCCTCCAAAGACATCCTAAATCCTCCAGGCTTAAGTGTTTTAGGATATCCAGTGAGAACTCAGCAAACACCACATGGCAAAGAACCATAACCACAACGTCTGCTTCTAAGCAATATAACTCATGGGATCTGAGCAAAGAACTGGCCTTTCAAGACTCCATTTCTCACAGAAGTACATGTAATTTCTTCCTCATGCCTTAATTTAGCTTGGCAATATTTTGCAGTCCTTGTGCAGCTTTTGTGTTTTCCAGCTTGACATGGGTAAAGGAGAAGAGACGGCTCTAATACCTTCGGATTTTGTACGGATTGTTGGTGCCCAAAGCCAAACTTTTCCAGCAGCTGGTAAACAGCTTTAAAATTCAGGATCTCTTCTTTTGGCTCTCATTTGCCTGAAGAGCCATAAATGTCAGTCTTGTAACTTCCTCACAAACAAAGCCCATTGGTAAGTCAGTAAAAGCAGGCGGGATGTATGCTCATGACGAGCATGTTAAGACATTTCATTACCTTCTTTTCCTGATGGCTGTGCAAGATCAGAGCGGAGAAAAGAGCCTGCACAGCTTACTGATGAACTGTGTTTTTAAAGCTTAGTTGAAAGATATACTTAGCATTCAACTGAAACATGCAAGTCAAATGAAAGGGCTATTTTCATCAGGTTTCCCTATAGTTTGAACAATTTGGAATAATTAGATTGGACCATTAGGCCAGAAATGAGTGCAATTACAATACATAGGCTGTCTTCTAAGGATGGTTATATTTATTGAGTAGGGATTGAAAAGCAGAATGTCTTTTCTTGCCTTTTACATTTATTCTCATCTGTTCTAAAAACTCCCACTCTGCCTTTTCCTGTCAATTATGTCTAAGTTGAGGTTATTTTAAAATTTTAGTCTCTTCAAATTATCTGGTTTTTTTTTTCTCCTAGAATGTTAAGTCTTCCTGGCAAAGTCTTACAATCTCTTTTCCTTGAACCTATAAGAACCTTGTTAACTACATGATATGGACTAAACCAAACATTTGTGTAGTGTCTGTCTGCCTAGGAGATAAAGCTGTTCATGCAATGAAGTTCTGGAAGACATCAATAACCCCCTTTAGCTCTAGGCATTTTAGGAGTGTTGTCTTAAGAAAAAAAGACTGTTTTACAAACTCTGGATGTGTAGTGAGCCTTAATCTCTTGCAGTAAGATAGTAAGTGTACTCTTAGGTAAATAAGTGAAGAAAAGATTGACAAAGAAATGAACATGTTGACTACTTTTATTCTTCAGCAGTAATATAACAGTAAAAAATTTTCAAAATAAGTTATTTTTGACCAGATTTTTAAAATAAAATGTATTACTTGATCCTACTTGATCGAATGCAGCAAACTCTTGGTTTCTCTATTTTAGTTTCATGTGTTGAATTTTTTTAAAGAATAAAAACTGACTCATCCCAGCAAATTAATAGAAAGAAATGTTAATTTATAATAGTGTCCTTAGTTTTTACCAAAGATTGTGTAAATGACCATATCTACTTGTAGATTTTAATAGGCCATTCTTCCAAATGTCACAGATCCAAATGACTAAAGTTCTATTATAAAGGCATCTATACATCACTGAATTTTGTTCAGAGCTTTTCTCAAGAGTTATCCCCATTAGTAAATTGTTCTCAAACCAATGACTTACTTTGAGGATTGAAATGCTTTGCTTAAGGAGCAAAGGATATATTTTGTGGGAAAAAAACTCTTCAAGAATACCATTATGATACCAGAATGATTATAAAAAGTGATATCTATTGTTTGGTGAATTCTAGTTTTCTGTTATTCTACAAATGAGTCACAATTTCTTCATTTTCTAAATTAGAAACTCCCATACATATAATGTGTGGTGGTGGTGGTGGTATGTGTGTGTGTGTGTATGTGTTTGTGCAGGGAGAGTTAGAATGTGATATGATCAGTCAAGTTTAAGTAATTTGTTTTATGTGAAATGAAAAGAGCACACTACAGCTCATGAGAAATTCAAGACTGGAAAAGCCAAACTAGTCCTCCTCTTTTCTAAATGTCTAGAAAGTTGTGTTGGCTGTTAACGGGCATACCTCAGAGACATTGCGGATTCAGTTCCAGACCACCTCAATAAATCAGAGGCTGTAATAAAGTGAGTCACAAGAATATTTTAGTCTCCCAGTGTATATAAAAGTTATGCTTATACTATACTCTAGTCTATTAACTGTGCAATAGCATTATGTCTAAAAAAGTACACAACTTAATTTAAAAATTCTTTATTGTTAAAAATGCTAACCATCATCTGAGCCTTCAGCTTTGCTGGTAGAGTGTCTTGCCTCTATGCTGATTGAACAGGGTAAAGGTATTAATTGGCCTAATTTAAATATTGTTGTGTCTCCAGGATATAGGGGAGGCTTTCCTGGTGGCTCAGATGGTAAACAATCCACCTGCAATGCGGAAGACCAAGGTTCAATCCCTGGGTCAGGAAGATCCCCTGGAGAGGGAAATGGCAACCCACTCCAGTATTCCTACCTGGAGAATTTCTTGGACAGGGGGTGCCTGGTGGGCTATAGTCCATGAGGTTACAAAGAGTCAGACAAGACTGAGTGACTAACACTTTTTCAGGGTATAGGGAGGCCCAGGGAGAGGGAAAGAGACTGAACTTTGGTTGGTGGAGTACTCAGAACACACTCCCACCTGCCCCAATACACTAAGATCCAGTGCTTATCCTGCTTGTCCTCAGAAACCTTCCCTGACTACACCAGCCCAGGGAAGTTTGCCCCCTTGGTCTCTCACTTACTATTTGACCCGTATCAATGACAGGCTGTCGGTGCCATTTATCTCATCCCATGTTTATGTCTTATCTGTCCAATTAAATTCCGGGTTCTTAAGAGTTACTACCTTACTATCTTTTTTTTTTAATTGCATGGTGCTTTACACAGTGGAGTAGGTGGTCAACAAATTTGGTTGAATGATTAGACAGTAGAGAAAATAGTGAATGTATTTTTCAAGACCACCTTGTTTGCTGAAAGAAAAGAAAAAAGTTTAACAATCCTCAGGAGTCCGAAATTTTTCTTTATGGAGAATTGAGCTTCAAGGTCCAAATTTGAGTGACTTCAGGTTGAGGATAATTCCATTTCTGCTGTTGTAGCAAGCCCTCTCATTTAACAGACAAAACATCCACCCAGCTGTAATATCCATTTCAATTTACAAATTTTAACAAAAGAGAAATTTTGAGGAGATCTGTGTTGAATTGGTCAGAAGGAAAGAAAGGAGTCAGTTGCTGAAGGAGCATTATTTGCACTTTCACATCCCCCTCTTAATATATTAAAATTTCTTTCTTCATATTTCTCTCCAGAAGCACCATTTTTCACAGTGGCCAAAGAGCTACTTAGGATTAGTGTTCCTTCCTGCTGTATTTTTGTCCGCATCAAACTGCTCAGCTTAGATTAGAAGTCAGGGGGTTATTTTGTTTTTTGTATCCTGGACAGGTCTGAAAATAGACTTTGTCACAACAAGCAGCAATTACAGAGCACTTAATATTTGTAAAGTGCTTTCCAATCTTTTACCAGTTTGCCTTTGAAATGCTATTGTTGATGTGAGCTACTTATCTTCTGAATTTCCAGATGGAGAAAGGGCAGAGAGGTTAAGTGGTTTGCCTGAAATTTAATAGTTTGTTACTAGTAGTGCTCCAGTATTAATGCTCCACAATTCCTGAGTGAAAAATGTTATCCACATTTCCTTTCTAATTTTGAAGGAAAATAGAATCTTAGAGCTATCCATTAGACACTTATTGGTAGAATGGTAGAAGTATTTGATTCCTGGTTTTTATTTGTTAAGAGATTAGAAGGAGCTTTAACAAAATAAGACCAATTAGAGAACTTTTGGAGGAAGAAATGGCAACCCACTTCAGTATTCTTGCCTGGAGAATCCCATGGACAAAGGAGCCTGGAGTCACAAAAAGTCAGATATGACTGAAGCAACTTAGCAGCAGCAGCAGCAGCAGACAACTTTTAAGTAACTTAGTAAATGAAGAAAACAATTTTGTGGAATAGAGATACACAGGACTTTTACATAGGAAGAGAAAGCTACATAGGACTTTTTTTTTTTTACTTCGGTATCCAAATAGTCAAGAGTTCATACTAAATGCTGACAGTAAAATTCTCCTTTGCTAAACAGTTTTAAACATTCCATTTTATTTGAGATAATTTTATGCTTTGAGAAAAGGGGAGATGGGATCACACTGCTGATATGGGGGTGGAGATTATTGGTGAGGGTGACCAGTTCTTCCATGAACTCAGTTGCCAGTGGGAAACACCAAGACCCCATCCTATGGACTTACCACTCCTGAATTCAGTGAGTGACCTGGAATGACCTGGCACCTTAGATTTTTTTCTTCTCTAGATCCATCTAGGTGACTTGTAGATGCTTCTTTCCACACAACCAAAGAAAGCCTTTTGGGAATGATATTTTTCTCTGAATAGGCCTCTTTTGTTGTGATTGGCTTTGCTCTTGGGAGATGGACTATAAATGGAGAGTTGCAACTGTTAATAATAAAGATTTTTACCCAAGTTCATTGCTACCTCTGCTCATACATGCTTGGTTTTCAATTCATTATTCACTTGCAGGTGGAGCAGGGTTATATGCTTCTAACTTAAACATCATTGATTAAGCAATATAGCAATCTTATGTCAGTATTTAAGTACAGAGCTAAGGAATCCACTCCTTTTTAGCCCACTTGCCAGGAATCACCTTGACCAGGCTTCAGAGGAATGCCTTCTTTGGCGAGGCTCTGGAAAAGCTGGATGGAGAGTAACTCATATCCTCCTTCTGCTTCTCTGTGCGTGAGAAATGCTTTAAAAGAAAGAGAGATTTGCATACCGAGGAAGGTCACCATGGCTCAGATATTCTTGGCCTCATCTTTGAAATTGCTCATCAAATAGAGGTTAGGAACTCTGACATATTTGGAGAAACAAAGAGATCAAATCAAGCAAACAAAGTTTTCAAAAGTTACTTCTAGAGAAAAGAAAAGTGTTCTTACTTGAAGTAGCCAATCTTCTTCATTCTCTGAGAAAAGATGCTTTGGCTACCTTCAGTTCAGTTCAGTTCAGTTCAGTCGCTCAGTCGTGTCCGACTCTTTGCGACCCCATGAATCGCAGCACACCAGGCCTCCCTGTCCATCACCAACTCCCGGAACTCACTCAGACTCACGTCCATCGAGTCCGTGATGCCATCCAGCCATCTCATCCTCTGTCGTCCCCTTCTCCTCCTGCCCCCACTCCCTCCCAGGATCAGAGTCTTTTCCAATGAGTCAACTCTTCGCATGAGGTGGCCAAAGTACTGGAGTTTTAGTTCACAGTAATTCTTAGATTTATTTGGAAGGAAAGAGTAAAATGAATTTTCAGCCCCTCTGATAGCTACAATCATCTTATGAGTTCATAAAGCCAAGTCTTTAGAAGAAATATGGCCTTCAGTCCCTGTTAATATATCAAAGTCTAAAAGTCTGTATAGTGTTACTGTTGACTTATTTTTGATGACTACATTCTTTTTCCCCCACAACATATCATTAAGGGCAGGACTTTCCTGCCCCAGGATATTCAGAGTTAAATGAAAAAGTCATTTTGGAGGTAACACTCCAAAGTAATGTCACTATGATAATCCAAGGAGAATGGATCCATAGAATATATTTCTTTTTCATTTCTCAGCTGGCATGTTTATTACCTATTTATTTCAATCTATCTTTCTCTGGAAAAAGGCTTAACATTAAAGATGATTTACCTTTTTTCAAAGTATGTCTTTGATGATGAGGAGGAAACCTGGGAACCTATGGTAGAGTATTTGGGTATGGGTATACTAATAAAAGTCAGCATTCTCACCTCCTTCTATCAGTTTTCTAAAACTCCCCTTTATGGAGAGCCCCTAGGATAAGCCCTAGTTGAGCTTCTGAGTTAATGGCAGAAAATAATATCAGATGACATTTATTAGGTGCTGTGTGAGAGGCACTAAGACGATCAGTTTGCATATAGCACTCTACACAATAATCCTATGATAACACTGATATAAAGCCCATGTTAATACTAGGGTATTATTCTCCTGAGTGAGCAGACAGTTGATACTGATCTTAAGATGGTTAAGGGACTTGCATGTGGTCACACTGTTCATGGGAAATAAAAGTGGAAAGAATCTAGGCAGTCTTATTCAGAGCCGGGTCCTTGGCCCTTCTATGAGCTGCATCTAGCTGCTTTTTGTGGGTCAACACCTGGGGAGGTAGGGGAACATCTTCCCATAGCTAATAGATCGTGGTCCACTGTTTGCTCTATGCTGAATCAAAACACATAAACTCAAGAAAAAAAAATGTCCACAAAATACTGTGGAAGAGAATGAAACTTAATTTATGCTAAAGAATATATATATATATATATATATTTATATATATAGACACACACATGCTGATGGGCTGAAAGAACCAAAAGAGAAGGACAGAGGTACTTATTTTGGTGGATAAAATGACTGCTATTTGTTTGAAGCCTAAAGTGCTGGTTAGGACGAAGGTATCAGCCTGCCCGTCTCTAGAATTAGTGATAAGGAAGCACAGTGGTCTCTCCCCATCCCCTACTGGAGGACTTTTTAACAGAAATTTCCACTTTACAGTCAGTGGTTTAGGAACCTCAAGAATCATATAATAATTTTGGAGAAATTGAGACTGAAGAAATAATGAATGTGTTTAATGGATCAAATTACAGTGAAAATCAACATAAATACATGTATTGAATATGTATGCATGAAAAATGAATCTTGACCCCCTTACCTCTCACAGTGCTAAAAAAGCAATTCCAGATAGCTTATAGAACTAAACGTGAAAGGATAAATGGTAAAGATTCTAGGAAATGACGTGGAAAATATCTTTGTGACTTTAGAGCAGAAAAATATTCCTTAAACAAGACACGAAAAATTAAAAGATTGGCATATTGGACTTTGATAAAATTAAGAGCTTTTGTTATCAAAAGACATCTTAAGAGAATAAAAAGGAAAGCCACAAAATAGAAGAATATATTTGTGATGCATAGAACTCACTAATGACTCGTAGTCAAAATATTTAAAGAACTTCGATAAATCAGTAAGAGATAAAACAGACAATCTAGTAGAAAAATGTGCAAAACACTGAAATAGAGATGTCACCAAAAAAGATACGCACATGGCCAATAAATATTATTAACCTTCAGAGAAATCCAAATGTAATTCCACTATACCTTTACTAGAATGGCTAAAATTAGGAATGAAAATGCTAACAGTTGGCAAAGACATAGAGTAACACACACTGCTGGTAGGAACGTAAGTTGGTACAATCACTCTAGACAACAGTGGGCAGTGTCTCCTAAAGCAGAAGATATGTATAAGAAAAAGAAAAGTGAAGTCGCTCAGTCATGTCCAACTCTTTGCGACCCCATGGACACCAGGCTCCTCCGTCCATGGGATTTTCTAGGCAAGAGTACTGGAGTGGGTTGCCATTTCCTTCTCCAGAGAACTTCCCGACCCAGGGATCGAACCCAGGTCTCCCATATTGTAGACAGACGCTTTCTGTCTGAGCCACCACTTGATCTTAGCCAAAAGGCCGATATCTTATACCAAATTATTTCACTCCTAGGTATGTTCATGGGCTTCCCAGGTGGATCTAGTGGTAGAGAACCTGTCTGCCAATGCAGGAGACATAAGAGAGGCAGTTTCTATCCCTGGGTCAAGAAGATCCCCTGGAGGAAGGCATGGCAACCCACTCCAGTATTCTTGCCTGGAGAATCCTATGGACAAAGGAGCCTGGTGGGCTACAGTCCATAGGGTTGCAGAGTCGGACACAACAGAAGTGACTTAGAACAGCACAGCACAGCACAGGTATGTACTTAATAGAAATGTATTCACATGTTTACACAAGGCATATTCATAGAAACACTAGTCATAATAGTCCCAAACTGAGAACAACCCAGTTACCAAACAACAGGAAAATGGAGAAATGAATTGTGGGTATATTCCTATGAGGGTATACTTGAGAGCAATAACAACACAGTGTACCGCCAACACAGGCAGCAAAATAGATAAAGCTTATGAATGTAGCTGAGTAAGAAAAGTTAGACGCAGAAAAGTACATATCAGAAGATTTTATTTATAAGAAGCTCAAAGACAGGCAAGGCTTACTGATGGCAATGGTGACAGAACTCAAGATAGTGGTTATGCTCCATAATCTCCTCTGCCTTGACTGATATGCTATCAAAAACTGATATACGACCTTCACTCTGAAGCTTCACGTGATAGGTACTCTCCTGCAATTCAAGAGAATATTGCTTGTGTTTCTATTTAAAAGATATATCATCTGCCTTGCTTAGTAATTAGCAATATTCTTCTGTTTTCTTTTAATGTCTGTTTTCTTCTTTTCTATCACTAACCCCCATCTCACTGTATACAAATATACTCACAAACTACCTCATAAGGAAAATAAGGTTGCGTTTCTTAAAGATAGTCCTAATAAGTTATTTAAAATAGTGTTTTTACTGAAGTATAACTAACATGCAAAAAAGTGAACAAATCATAATTGTAAGTATCAGTTAATTTTCACAAAGTGAACAATGCCATGTAATAAACACATAGATCAAGAAACAGCACTTTTTAGCACCCCAGGTATTACCTTCCCAAAGGTAACCAAACCGCCAAATCATAAAACAGTACTCTCTTTCTCTGAAGGAGGGTGTATTCCTGCTCCCAAATTTTGTTCAGATGTCAAAATTAATAATGTCACACATATACCAAGATGATACGAAAAGGTTTATCACATTCTGAGGCTTTCTGAGGAGAGTAGGGAAGGCCTCCCAAGTTGTTCTAAAATTGGCTTGAGTGATCAAGAAAAGGAGACTGGCCTCAGATGTTTATGGTAGTCAAAGGATGGGGCCAGAGTGAGTGTTTTCTCATGTGAGAAGGCGCCTGAATGTTTTGGACCTCCCACTGATGTCAAAGAAAGGAGCACCCAAGATATTTTTTTTAATTATTATTCAGCTTATGTAGATGTGCAACAGAAGAGAAAGAGGAGTGGTAAGGTTTAAAAGATATCAGCAGTCCTACATCAAAAAATGGAGTCAGGCTTTTTATTACAAGCAGACAACCTATATTTATTTCTTGCTTGTGCTGCATGTCCATCATGGGCTGAGTGGAGCCTCTGGTCCATGACATGTTTACACTTAGGCTGTCAGGGCAACCATTATCTGGAACATCGCTAATCACTTTAATGGGGGGAAAAAGCCAATCTCACACTAAATTATAAAGCTTCTGCTGGAAAGTGACATGTGTCACTGTACTTAAATTTCATTGGCCAAATCAATTCATCTGGATGCAAAAGGGTAAGAAGAGTACAGTTTACCATGTGTTTAACAGGAGGAGAACCAGAAACAATGATGAGATACACTGTTGTTACCATAGGTGGATCTTAAGGAAGAACTGTGTTGACACTGAAGGAATAACATGAGCAGGGATGTGGAAGGGTAGATGGTGTGGCCCAACCAGAGATTGCTGAAAATGAACATGTGGGAGATGAGATTAGAAAGAAAGGTTCAGTTTAGTAATAAAAAGCTTTGAAAATTAACTATCTTGGGCTTTAAGCACTGGATAGAATGAAATATTTTGAGGCTATTGAACATGTATTTTCAGTAAGAATTTACACAAATAAAAAGTCAGGAAGTTATTGTAATAGAGACGAGTAGATCAAGGTCTGAACTAGAACAGTGGCTGTGGGAATAGGAAAGTGGAGGCTGCGGTCTTTGGTGGTTCAATTGGGCAGAGGTGAGAAAGAATAGTGAAAATTATACCATTTTCTTCTATACTGGATGAACGGAAGAATGGTGGAGACATTTCTAGTGCACAGAGGACAACATGGGGTGAATTAATAAATGTGCTTCTGAAAATGCCGAGTTTAATATAATGCAAGGACATTGCTATAGAGTGCATGTTTGTGTCCTCCCCTCAAATTTATATGTTGAAATTCTAATGCCCACTATGATGGTCTCAAGAGATGGGACTTTTGAGAGATGATTAGGTCAGGAGGGTGGGGCCATTATGAATGGGATTAGTACTTTCATAAAAGAAATTCCAGAGAGTTCCTTTACCCCTTGTGTCACGTGAGGAAGCAGAGAAGATGACTGTTTATGAACCAGAACGTGGGTCTTCAGCAGACACAGAATTTGCCAGTGCCTCCATCTTGGACATTCCGTCATCCAGAGCTGTTGTTTCTAAGTCACTAAATCTATGGTATTCTGTTACAGTAGTCTGAATGGTCTAAAACTGACATCCCAGGGTAGAGAAACACTCAGAAATGTTTGTCTAGCACCTAAAAATAGAAAAAGAACTAGACTTACAGATTCTCAAGTCAACACAAGATGAGACACATTGATGAGGTTGCCCAAAAAGAGACTGTAAAGTTAGAAGACAAGAAGACTGAACTTTAGAGAACATCTACATTCAGGGAGCAGGAAGAATATGAAGAATGCTAGAAAAGAAAGCCAAGAAGAATCTGTCAAATAAAGAAGGAGCACAGGCTTCAGGAACAGAGACAGCTGAGGAAAAGGGGAGTGACTTACAGGGTGTGATGCTGCCGACAGGGCGTGCAGGAGGAACATCAGCAAAGATATGTTGAAAGGTGATGAGTGACTTGGGAAAGTAATTTTATTAATTTTATTTTTAAAGTCTTTATTGAATTTGTTACAATACTGCTTCTGTTTTATGTTTTGGTTTTTTGGCCGTGAGGCATGCAGGATTCCAGCTCCCTGACCAGGAGTTAAACCTGCACCCCCTGCACTGAAGGCAAAGTCTCAACCACTCTAGTGCCAAGGAAGTCCTGGAAGGCCATTGTAGTAGAGAGGTGGGTTTAGATGGCAGGAGGGTTAGGGCAAGAAGGGGGAATAAGCAAATATAGGCTACGCTTTTGGTAAGTTCAAAACTGAAAAGAAGGTGAGTTATGTGTGGGAAAGCTTAGGAGAAAGGCAAAGTTTCTGGAAAGCTTAGCTGTATACCTTGGCATACTGTTCTATATACTTTCTTTAGGGCAAAGGTTTTAGTTAAAAAAAATTATGCTATAAATCGAACCCTTAATTCTTGGTAAATTCTAAAGTACATCACCAGTACTTTATAGGTGTAGCCAAGGAGAATTCCACAAGGGTGGGCACATGACTCAGGAGCAAGCAGACAGAGTCGGCCCCGGGACTGCGTCTGGAGTGATCCAGAAATTCTTCTGCTGGGTTTTGGAAGCTGGCCGAACGTAAGCTGAGCGTGGCCAGTGGCCGTCTTTTCCATTACATGGGTTGAGCCTGCCTGAGAAAGTGCCAAGACTGAGGAAACCAGAGTGAGACAGACAGAGAGACAGAGCTGGAGATACAAACCTGGCCCAGTGGGATCCCCTTTCAGCTGGGCCTGTTCTGCATCTGTACTTTTCTGATATGTAAGGTACTCAACCCCACTTCTTGTTAAAACCAGTTTGTGTTGGGTGCTCTGCCATTGCGACTGAGACAGTCCTAATACAACATCACCTAAAGCTAGGTACACACGCTCTCCACAGGCACCTTCTATGTGACAGTGGTATTTTTAAGAAATTAGCATCTGTTAAAATCTGTGCATCTGTAATTACGAGAATGTCTGAAGAGAACTGGTATTTAACATTTATCTTTCCTTAGATTGTTGATGAGTTTCACTGTAGGAATAGGAAAAATGTAATGAGATAAACGTTAACTTTTGAGTCATCAGAGTACATAGTTTTCTTTGAGATATAGTTATGGAATGCATATACATCAGATTATTACATTGTTTTCCTCAAATGGAATCTTTTAAAAGAAAGACATCATCACCAACAAAAAGGTGACATCTTTTATCTTTCTAAAGGAAAAACTTTCCATCTCTGTGATCTAATTGCAAGGTTCAAAATTCTAAGACTCTTCCCCCACACTCATAGCATGAGCTGTCTTTCTTATTTGTTTTTGGATTAGTTTCCAATTGACATCAGACATGGTAGCAAGAAACACTTTTTCTTTTGTATGGTATCCAGCAGCATCAATCTGTGAATCGCAAATACTCAAATTCTCTCCTGAAGATTAGCCTTAACTAAATTGCTTGGGGACAAGAAATGAGGAATTCTTCCTCCATTTGCAGAATTTAAAAAAAAAAAAAAAGAAACTAACTTTCAAAAGAAGCAGGAAGCAGCTTGTCCACAATAAATCACCAGCAAGCAAGTGTTCTAAGGACGAAAAGGTTGATATTAACAGGGGTGGCATTTTTCTTTCAGCAGAAAAGATCTTTCAGTGAATTTGGAACTGACAGCATTGAAAACCTAGTCAGCTGAGAGTTTGAATGCTATAAACTTAGGGAGAAATGTTATTGTGTTTTATATACTTGAACATGCTTCTTCCTCTAATTGGGAGGTAGTTGCATTCAAATGTCCAAATCATCTACAGCCCTTGTAAGTTCCACACTTAAGACCATAGTTCACTTTTTGTTTATATGCCAAGGGGTTTTACTAATCCACTTAATTATCAGTGGGAATAAAGCATCAATGAGGATAATAGTGCGGCACCACAAAGAGAAGTTCTTTGGACCCTGCTTATAATTATATAAAAATGATCTTACTACATTATTATATACGAGAAAGAAAAAGGCAATGGCCTGGGGGTCAGAAAACTGGTTCTTAGGGCCTGCATTACTGTTACCAATTTAGAACCATGGATAAATCCGGTAATCTCTCTGGGTCTCAGTTTTGCCAGCTGTTAACAAAGGGAGGATTCTATTGAGACATTGGTTGATGTCTTAGTTACTATTGCTATGTAACAAACTATCCCAAACTGACTGACCTAAAACAGCAACCATTTTATTGTACAAACAGGCTGTTTGGGTCAGATATTCAGGCAGTGCTCAGCTGGGCAATTCTTTAGTTTTTTGAAGCAATTACTGAAGTCACTCAAAGGTGCTCAGCTGGAAGATGCGATATTCTTGAAGGTTGAAGACAGCCACACTCACATTTCTTGGCAGAGATGGGCTCAGTTTGTAGACTGAAACAGCTGCACATTGCTTGCCCAGCATGGTAGCTTCTCCAGCCAGGTGGTCTCATAGTGGTCAAGCTTCTTACATGGTGGCTAGTTCTCCCAGAGTGAGCTTAGTAAGAGAACCACATAGTTCCAACCTAGCCTTAGAAATGATACACCATCATCTTCACTGCATACTATTTGTCACAAGCCCTACCTAGATTTAAAGGCAAAGGGTATAGATCCCGCGTGAAGTAGGAAATGGCAACGCACTCCAGTATTCTTGCCTGGAAAATCCTAGGGACAGAGGAGCCTGGCGGGCTTCAATCCATGGGGTTACAAAGAGTCAGATACGCCTGAGCAACTGATTTCACAGATCCTACCTTTTGATGGGAGTGAAGTCAAAGAATTTGGCAGCAATATATACACATTGCTGCCTCACTGGGTCTAAATGGCAACCCACTCCAGTATTCTTGCCTGGAAAATCCTAGGGACAGAGGAGCCTGGCGGGCTTCAATCCATGGGGTTACAAAGAGTCAGATACGCCTGAGCAACTGATTTCACAGATCCCACCTTTTGATGGGAGTGAAGTCAAAGAATTTGGCAGCAATACATACACATTGCTGCTACACTGGGTCTTTGTTGCTGCACGTGGTCTTTTCTCTAGGTGCCGTGACCAGGGGCTATTCTCTAGTTGGGGTGCACGGGATTCCCACTGTGATGGCTTCTCCTGTTGCAGAGCATGGGCTCTAGGACACGTAGACTCAGTAGTTGTGGCTCATGGGTTCTAGAGTGCTGGCTCAGGAGTTGTGACCCGTGAGCTTACTTGCCGCATTAACATGTGGAATCTTCTCAGACCAGGGAGTGAACCCATGTCCCCAGCACTGGCAGGTAGATCCTTAATGACTAGGCCACCAGAGAAATCCAATGGCAGCAGTATTTTAAAAACACCACAACCACTTAGATGGTTCCAAATATTACTTTTCATTATTATTTTCCAGGATTGTCTTAGTTCAGTTCAGTCGCTCAGTCGTGTCCGACTCTTTGCGACCCCATGAATCGCAGCACACCAGGCCTCCCTGTCCATCACCATCTCCCGGAGTTCACTCAGACTCATGTCCATCGAGTCTGTGTTGCCATGCAGCCATCTCATCCTCTGTCGCCCCCTTCTCCTCCTTCCCCCATCCTCTGTCGCCCCCTTCTCCTCCTTCCCCCAATCCCTCCCAGCATCAGAGTCTTTTCCGATGAGTCAACTCTTCGCATGAGGTGGCCAAAGTACTGGAGCTTCAGCTTTAGCATCATTCCTTCCAAACAAATCCCAGGATTGTCTACATTCCCATATTTCTTTAATTCATTCATCACATAGTTAATCCCTACTCTGGATCAGACATATTGCATAAAATTGAAAAGCAAAACAGAAAGATGATTTCTGCTCTTATCATGCTTATAGTCCAATGAGGGGAACACACATTAATAGAGTTTGAGTAAGTATACAATTACAAACTCTGCTAAGTGCTACCAGAATCTCTGTGGTTTCACAACACAGAGACTGGTTCAATCAAGATCTGAGTCTCCCCAAGGAAAAAATTTGAAATCTAAAGAATGTGTTGAAGTTGGCTCCATGCAAAGTATAAATACATCATCACACAAGGCTTCCTCTTGTTGCCATGTTGCCCCTAAATCTTAGTCTCCTAACTCAGAAGACCCTTTTTCTCTACCCTGCTTGCTTACTCCTTGTTGCTGTTCAGTTGCTAAGCCATGTCTAACTCTTTACAACCCCACAGACTGTAACATGCTAGGCTTCCTTGTCCTTCACTATCTCCTAAAATTTGTTCAAACTTATGTCCACTTAGTTGGTGATGCCATCCAACCATCTCATCCCCTGTCTCATCCTTCTCCTCCTGCCCTCAATATTTCTCAGCATCAAGGTGTTTTCCAATGAGTCGATCTCTTTCAGTTCAGTTCAGTCGTTCAGTCATGTCTGACTCTTTGCGACCCCATGAATCGCAGCACACCAGGCCTCCCTGTCCATCACCAACTCCCGGAGTTCACTTAAACTCACGTCCATTGAGTCGGTGATGCCATCCAGCCATCTCATCCTCTGTCGTCCCTTCTTCCTCCTGCCCCCAATCCCTCCCATCATCAGGGTCTTTTCCAATGTAGTCAACTCTTCGCATGAGGTGGCCAAAGTACTGGACATTCAGCTTTAGCATCATTCCTTCCAAAGAAATCCCAGGGCTGATCTCCTTTAGAATGGACTACTTGGATCTCCATGCAGTCCAAGGGACTCTTAAGAGTGTTCTCCAACACCACACTTCAAAAGCGTCAATTCTTCTGCACTCAGCTTTCTTCACAGTCCAACTCTCACATCGATACATGACTACTGGAAAAACCATAGCCCTGACTAGATGGACCTTTATTGGCAAAGTAATGTCTCTGCTTTTGAATATGCTAACTAGGTTGGTCATAACTTTTCTTCCAAGGAGTAAGCATCTTTTAATTTCATGGCTGCAATCACCATCTGCAGTGATTTTGGAGCACAAAAAATAAAGTCTGACACTGTTTCCACTGTTTCCCCATCTATTTCCCATGAAGTGATGGGACCAGATGCCGTGATCTTCATTTTCTGAATGTTGAGCTTTAAGCCAACTTTTTCACTCTCCTCTTTCACTTTCATCAAGAGGCTTTTGAGTTCCTCTTCACTTTCTGCCATAAGGGTGGTGTCATCTGCATATCTGAGGTTATTGATACTTCTCCTGGCAATCTTGACTCCAGCTTGTGCTTCCTCCAGCCCAGCGTTTCTCANTGAAGCATGGCTTGGAGAATTTTGAGCATTACTTTACTAGCGTGTGAGATGAGTGCAATTGTGTGGTAGTTTGAGCATTCTTTGGCATTGCCTTTCTTTGGGATTGGAATGAAAACTGACCTTTTCCAGTCCTGTGGCCACTGCTGAGTTTTCCAAATTTGCTGGCATATTGAGTGCAGCACTTTCACAGCATCATCTTTCAGGATTTGAAATAGTTCCACTGGAATTCCATCACCTCTACTAGTTTTGTTCATAGTGATGCTTTCTAAGGCCCACTTGACTTCACATTCCAGGATGTCTGGCTCTAGGTGAGTGATCATACCATCGCTGTCTTTAGCAGTAGTTTATTTTGGAATTTACACGTTTAAATGTACCCAACCTCTTAATGTTCTTGTCCCCAGAACTTCTACTGGCTTCCTACTATTTGCTGCTGCTGCTGCTGCTAAGTCAATTCAGCCGTGTCTGACTCTGTGCGACCCCATAGACAGCAGCCCACCAGGCTCCCCAGTCCCTGGAATCCTCCAGGCAAGAACACTGGAGTGGGTTGCCATTTCCTTCTCCAATGCATGCTAGATAGAATTAATTGGATTAGTATGGCAATGGAGGCCCTACATTTGCTGGCTCCATCCTAACTTCCTGGCCTCATCTCCTCCTGCCCTATTTGTATCTATGCTCCAGCCATACCAACCTCCTTGCTATTACCAGGGCATGCATTAATTTTCACGCCTCTGTGTTTTTGTTCTCACTCCTGCCCCATGTCTCCAGCACTAGTATACTAGTATTCATCTTTCCATGTCTTGCTCTAGGGCCATCTACATTAAAATCTATCCTAATTTCTGGGTATGGTTACTCTATCCTCTAAGTGTTCTCTATAGCTCTTTCCTGATACTTCTTTTCCATTCTGTTTTGTTAGCTCTTTTCTGACCCCACTAAATTTTAGGATCCTTAAAGATAGGAACCATTAAAAAATCATGCCCTCCAGAGTCTGTCATGGTACTTTCCCCATAGCAAGCACTCAATAATTGTTTGCAGAATGAACAAATGAATGAATATGCATCATTTTGATCAGGTTCAGTTCAGTTCATTCGCTCAGTCATATCCGACTCTTTGCGACCCCATGAATCACAGCACGCCAGGCCTCCCTGTCCATCACCATCTCCCAGAGTTCACTTAAACTCACATTCATCAAGTCGGTGACGCCATCCAGCCATCTCATCCTCTGTTGTCCCCTTCTCCTCCTGCCCCCAATCCCTCCCAGCATCAGAGTCTTTTCCAATGAGTCAACTTTTCTCATGAGGTGGCCAAAGTACTGGAGTTTCAGCTTTAGCATCATTCCTTCCAAAGAACACCCAGGGCTGATCTCCTTTAGAATGGACTGGTTGGATCTCCTCACAGTCCAAGGGACTCTCAAGAGTCTTCTCCAACACCACAGTTCAAAATCATCAGGTTAGAGGCGTACAAAGTGCAAGGATCTTTCCTACCTTTCTGTACATTCAGCTTTCAGCATAGTGGGTGGTACCCAATATTGATATGTTGTTGTTGTTGTTAAGTCACTCAGTTGTGTCCGACTCTTTGCGACTCCACGGACTGTAGCTCACCAGGCTCCTCTGTCCATGGGATTCCCCAGGCAAGTACACTGGAGTGGATTGCACGTGCATGCTAAGTCACTTCAGTCATGTCTGACTCTTTGCAACCCTATGGACTGTAGGCTGCCAGGCTCCTCTTTTCATGGGATCCTCCAGGCAAGCATATTGTAGTGGGTTGTCATCCTCTCCTCCAGAGGATCTTCTTGACCCAGGGATTGAACTCACATCTCTTATGTCTCCTGCATTGGCAGGCAGGTGCTTTACCACTAGCACCACCTGGAAAGCCCACCCAATATTTCACTGTAAATAAGTGTAGAGCTTTCACTTGTACATGTTGTAAAAACCACTGAATCTGTTAAAATATTTTGCACACAAAGCTGGATACATTTTTAAGCACTTAACACTAAATGATAAATTTTTTGAGACAGGAATTGTGTCTTCTATCTATGTGTTTTATACTCAGATATTATTTTATATATACAAATCACTTACATGAAATAAAAGTGCTTGTAAGTCATTTCTTGAGTTCAAAAGTTATTCAGGTAGTGTTCATGTTTATTATAAACACATCTCTCTGCTAAGCAATATGTGAATATATATTGTATATACACACAGATATTAGAACTCTGGTCAAACATATTTGCCATGGATTTGGATATGCTATGAAGGAAGTAATCTCTCCTGAAAAGTAATAACCACTTCTAGTAAGCCTTTGCTATAATAACTCAATAAGCCTTAAGTAGGTCTCAATCTTGTCCCTCAGTATTACTATTACAAAAATGTTGCCACTGTACTTGTTCCCATATTGGTCTTTATTGTATTTGGAAAGAGTGAAAATGATGATTATCTGTGTAAAGTGGTGGAGCCAAAAAGCTGGAAGCAGAACTGATGATCATAAAGTGACAAATGATTAGAGCTAGAAGAGGCTAGAAGACTAGTGAGTCCAGCTCATTTATTCTAGTGGTGAAGCAACTGAGGTTCAAGTTCATACTCTTGCCTTTGTATCCCATGATACTCAATTTTAAGGATTCAGAAATTAAAAGGGTGTACTTTACAGATTAAAGGAAGCACAAAGCTTATTGACTGATTTTCCTCAAGGGTCTCTTCCAAACAGCACAGCTTCAGAACACACCTGTTGGATCCCAGTCAGAATTTAGTAAGCACACACTTATTTAGACCACAAATGACATTATCCATCCATCTTGGAAGGCATAGTGCTCACCCCACGACCTCTCAACGGTTGCTAAGATGTCCCCTGATTTCATCGACCTCTGTATGTCTTGGTGCCTTGACCTTTAAGGCTCCCTGGTGCCAGAATGTCTGCAGCTGTAGGATCAAAGACCCACAGGGGAAAAAATCCACTTTTAACTGAGATGGAGATCAGATGAGTTATTAGGAAAAACAGCTATATACCCAGGAAACGTTGTTCCCCTGGAAAATGCCTGAACTGTAACCCATATATAAACATCAAGCCTTAAGATCTAAATACAACACAAGCCAGAGACAGAGTCTCCTGCCTACCAGGCAGGAGTCACATTTCATCTGCCTTCCAAAATGACTTGAAGTGCCCAGCACATAGTAAGTGCTTAATAAATATCTGTGAAATAAATGGAATGAATGAGGTGGCATGAAATGAAAGAAATGAATAAAGCAGAATTATGAGCAAAAGATCAAGCGAGAAGTTAACATTTTTTAAAATAGGGTGTTGGATATTTAAGTGTAAGCCCTGAAATTAAATCTAAGTTCTTTTTGTAGTTTACTAGCAATCAAGGCAAAATGGCAGTGCAGCGGGGTTTGCCTAGTTCTTAGTGTGGAAAAGAATATGTCTTTCCAGGGCATCACGTTTTCTCTTTTCTATCTCTTGGGGAAAGTTGAGTTGTGTGAGAAATCTTCCTATGACCCCAAAGTGGCATTTACATCTTGAGGAAATGTGAAGATTCTTCTTTGGTTTGCAGCCAAAGTGACTTTCAGCGACAGTTTGGTAATCCCCCTCCCAAGTGTCGTCCAGAGTCTTGCTTAAAGAGAGGAACTCCATTCTGGTTACCATTCCTTCCCTGGCTGCCTGTAACTGCCGATTCTCCACAATCCTCAGCTAGGACCTACTGTTTGAAACTGAACCTCAGAGCATTCTTAAAATATTTTCTAAGCCCTCTCTCCTTACAGATGCCCTTCTTCCACTAGCCTTATGGACTGAGACGCTAGGATATTTTTGCAGTACTATACTTAGCGTGGCTTATAATCCTTGACCATGTTATCTCAGGCTCCCCCTAAGAATCCCTTAACAAATAAAGTAACCCGAGTAGAATAAAATCCTTGTTGACTGATTGATCTGAGGCTTGCAGTGCACTCAGCCCAGTCTTGCTTTACAGCTCTCTCCTCTGGCTCCCTCTCATTCTCTTTCCACTTAGATATATTCCCCTATTTACAGCCAAGCTCCATATTTTTCCTCCTGTTTTTCTCTATCTCTGTAATAGTGTCCATCTCCTTATCTGAAGTAATAATTCAACTTTGAGCTTATCTTCTTCATGATATTTGCCAAACAAAGCAAATTGTGAGTAGTTGCAACTTTAAACTCATTTTTAACACTGGCATATGTTTCTTTTAGCCCCAGAATTTGGGGACTAAAAGGACCTTACAATTAATTTTAACTCCTTTGTCTTATAGATGAGAAAACTTAAGACTGCAAAGGTAAAACAGTTTTCTTTTCAGTCCTTAGCTTGGTAAATATTGAACCCATTAAAATTTCTTTGTGGTGTTTATTTTCTGAATCATCTCTGTTTTGTGGACTAGGAGATTTCATTTCCCAATTCTTTACACCTTGTCCTGTGGCCAGTACCCTGCATATTCTCAATCGACAATAAATTCATGGACTAAATCAAATGATATCATCATTAATTTATATTTTATTTCACTTGAAAATAATTAATGAATTAATAAATAAATTAGGTTTCCTTTAAGATAAAAATAAAATACATAAAATCTCTCTGTCATTTGGTTATTTTAAGGTGAAGTTGATAACGTGAGTTTTTCTACAGTTCTACGTCAGTCTCATCATTATGGCATATTAATTACCAACACTTTCTCACCTATCAATCCTGACAACCCTTTATACTAAAAATATCTGTTTTGATACTATGAATTTAAAAAGCCATCATGATTAGGTAAACAATCTATCCAGTGGATAAATTCCCTTTTTTAGGATGCCAAATGGGCAATGAGAGTCTTGTTTACGAGAAGTAGATTTATAGAAAAGAAAAACAAATCAGCCTGTGCAGAAGCTTCTACAAACAGGAGATGTGAGATGTGTTCAGAACAAAGAAGGGGTCATCCTTAAAAAACACAAGAAGCTTTGATCTGTTTCCCTGCCTAGAGCAAGGTGAAAGGGTAGAGTCTTAAACAAGCCTCATCTGTGTATTTAAGTTAAATGACGCTTTCAACATGTACAGGCAAGCAGAAGGGTTACTGAAATGGCAAAAATACCAGCTCTAGGCCTGGTGACTATACAAATAGGTCAAAAGTAAAATAAATTCCTTTTTATTCCTCATAGGTTTAACTATAGGAAATAATGTGTCCTCAAAAGGGAGTGATCAGATAGTATAAGAATGCAAATTTGGCAGAGTACTAAAACCCCAGTAATTTCGGACATTTTACATTCTTGCTCATAATTTAAAGTTCCATACTTCTTTCTAGACATGTTACGCTTCCTAGGCTTGTAACCACCGATACTTTTGACAGACCTTGGAAACAGTGACTCATTTACAAAGACCCGTGTATTTGAGAGAACACCCACAGGATAATGAAAGAAAGGTGTGACAACTGCTTGTTTTGGCTCATCCTGGGGAAATGTACGAGCCCTTCGTGCATTTGTGCATGCTCAGTTGTGCCCGACTCTATGAGACCCCATGGACTGTAGCTGGTCAGGCTTCTCTGTCCATGGGATTTCCCAGGCAAGAATATTGGAGTGGGTTGCCATTTCCTCCTTCAGGGGATCTTACTGACCCAGGGATTGAACTCTCATCTCCTGCACTGACAGGAGGATTCTTATCCACCCTCCCTACTGGGGAACCCCTTATAAGCCCTTCAGATATTTGCAAGTTTTTCCAGAAATAGCACATCTGTCACTACAAGGTCCCTCCAGTTACTATGTAATGATTTATAGATGTGAATACTGTGTAAACTGTGTCTCAGAGCATCTCTGACGTCTGTCCACTCAGCTGCAGTAGAGAGCTTAAATCTGTTTGGCAAACCTACGTAATATCTAGAAACATTGCTTCTAATGTGTAACTTCATCCTAGTTCTAGGACTTTTCATTTCTGAAATCAGAAATGTTTGCTATTTTGGTAGTAGAAATTTGCCTGCTCACTCTCCCCTACTGACATGCAAGTGATTTAGTGTTATTTATAATTCTGTGCTGAAATGGACAAAAGAAGCCTCAGAAATCTGGGTTTTTTTTTTCTGTCACATCTGCAGTCTTTGCTTGGCAGATTCC
>SJYQ01008770.1:38302-49894 GCA_006410935.1 Redunca redunca | reverse complement strand
CCATCCCCATGGAAAAGAAATGCAGAAAAGCAAAATGGCTGTCTGGGGAGGCCTTACAAATAGCTGTGAAAAGAAGGAAAGCAAAAAGCAAAGGGGAAAGGCAAAGATATAAGCATCTGAATGCAGAGTTCCAAAGAACAGCAAGAAGAAATAAGAAAGCCACCTTCAGGGATCAATGCAAAGAAATAGAGAAAAAGAACAGAATGGTAAAGACTAGAGATTGCTTCAAGAAAATTAGAGATACCAAGGGAACATTTCATGCAAAGATGGGCTCAATAAAGGACAGAAATGGTCTGGACCTAACAGAAGCAGAAGATATTAAGAAGAGGTGGCAATACACGGAAGAACTGTACAAAAAAGATCTTCACGACCCAGATAATCATGATGCTGTGATCACTACTCTAGAGCCAGACATCTTGGAAAGTGAAGTCAAGTGGGCCTTGGAAAGCATCACTACAAACAAAGCTAGTGGAAGTGATGGAATTCCAGTTGAGCTGTTTTAAATCCTGAAAGATGATGCTGTGACAGTGCTGCACTCAATATGCCAGCAAGTTTGGAAAACAGCAGTGGCCACAGGACTGGAAAAGGTCAGTTTTCATTCTAATTCTAAAGAAAGGCAGTGCAAAAGAATGCTCCAACTACCGCACAATTGCACTCATCTCACATGCTAGTAAAGTAATGCTCAAAATTCTCCAAGCCAGGCTTCAGCAATATGTGAACTGTGAACTTCCTGATGTTGAATCTGGTTTTAGAAAAGGCAGAGGAACCAGAGGTCAAATTGCCAATTGCTGCATCATGGAAAAAGCAAAAGAGTTCCAGAAAAACATGTTACTTCTGCTTTCTTGACTATGCCAAAGCTTTTAACTGTGTGGATCACAATAAACTGTGGAAAGTTCTGAAAGAGATAGGCATACCAGAACACCTGACCTGCCTCTTAAGAAATCTGTATGCAGGTCAGGAAGCAGCAGTTAGAACTGGACATGGAACAACAGACTGGTTCCAAATAGGAAAAGGAGTGTGTCAAAGCTGTATATTGTCACCCTGTGTATTTAACTTATATGCAGAGTACATCATGAGAAATGCTGGACTGGAAGAAACACAAACTGGAATCAAGATTGCTGGGAGAAATATTAATAACCTCGCATATGCAGATGACACCACCCTTATGGCAGAAAGTGAAGAGGAACTAAAAAGCCTCTTGATGAAAGTGAAAGAGGAGAGTGAAAAAGTTGGCTTAACGTTGAACATTCAGAACACTAAGATCATGGCATCAGGTCCCATCACTTCATGGGAAGTAGATGGGGAAACAGTGGAAACAGTGTCAGACTTTATTTGGGGGGGCTCCAAAATCACTGCAGATAGTGACTGCAGCCATGAAATTAAAACATGCTTACTCCTTGGGAAAAAAGTTATGACCAACCTAGATAGCATATTCAAAAGCAGAGACATTACTTTGCTGACTAAGGTCCGTCTAGTCAAAGCTATGGTTTTTTCCTGTAGTCATGTATGGATGTGAGAGTTGAACTGTGAAGAAGGCTGAGCGCCAAATAATTGATGCTTTTGAACTGTGGTGTTGGAGAAGACTGCTGAGAGTCCCTTGGACTGCAAGGAGATCCATCCAGTCCATTCTGAAGAATATCAGCCCTGGGATTTCTTTGGAAGGAATGACGCTAAAGCTGAAATTCCAGTACTTTGGTCACCTCATGTGAAGAGTTGACTCACTGGAAAAGACTCTGGTGCTCGGAGGGATTAGGGGCAGGAAGAGAAGGGGACAACAGAGGATGAGATAGCTGGATGGCATCACTGACTCGATGGATGTGAATCTGAGTGAACTCTGGGAGTTTGTAATGGACAGGGAGGCCTGGCGTGGTGTGATTCATGGGGTCGCAAAGAGTCGGACACGACTGAGCGACTGAAATGAACTGAACTGAAGCAATTGAAGAAGTGCTCTTTAATGGCAATTTTAAACTATAATTTTTATGAGAACCGTATTTTAGTGTTTTTAGTTTTTCAAAATTACCATAAAATGATGACCTAGTGGTGATAATGATTATGTGAATATGTAATGTTACTTTCATTTTTAACTTAAATTATTTTTTTTCCATCCTAGCCAGCCAGTATAAATTGGCTGTTGAACGGTATGAGTGGAACAAATTGCAAAGTGTAAAGTCATTAGTACCCATGGTTCATCTTTCCTGGAATATGGCACGAAACATCAAAGTTTCAGATCCGAAGCTTTTTGAAATGATTAAGTAAGTCCTTTCCAAAGTTGCTGTAGTTCTTTTCGCGGATGCTTGTGGTGGAGAGAAAATAGAGGACAGGGAATATGATAAAGTTACCTAATGAGTGTTTTTCTCCTGAATATTTATATTAGTTGATATCAGATGATAAAGTTGCCCCAGAATCTTAATACTCACATGTTAAAAAATACTTTATATCTTTTGAAATATACCAGTTATTATGGCATAGAGAATAAGGAAGGCATACATGATTCTTTACTAGGAAACTCATACATGTGTCCTTTTTCTTAACCTTTGACCAAAGTGATGTCCTAGGACCCCTTTAAATACTGGAAGTATGTCTGAAGCACAGGGAGTGAGATTTTATAAATATAAAGAAATTATCATTTTAAACAGTCTTAACTAAATATCCTACTATAATCAAATTATCCCCTTCTTGATCCATTTGTAAATTTAATAGATTAACATTTTAAGTATATATGTATGTGTATATAGTCTACTAATTGCTCATTTGTCATCTTAGGTTTCTGTTCCATTTCTTTTGTAGGTGTTTTTAGAATATAAACATATATCATCTTATTGCTGTTTACCTGACTGCATTTTGCAGATTCTGTGTGTTTTACAAATTGATTTGTGGCAAATCAGTATTGAACAAGTGTCAGCACTGTTTTTTTCCTGCCTACTTTCTTTTCATGTCTAATTTTGCTAATTCTCACAGTATTTCAGATTTTTCTTTATTGGTATATTTCTTGTAGCGAACTGTGATTAGTGATCCTTTATGTTACTGTTGTAAGAAGCTTTTGAGTTTCTGAAGGTTGAGGTGATGGTTTGTATTTTTTTTTCAATAGGTCATTTTTAATTAATGTATATGCATTGTTTTTTTAGACCTAATGCTTTTGCCCACTTAACAGACTACCATATATTATAAACATAAGTTTACAATAAGTTAATAAGTTTATATAAGTTAAAATCAGAGAATTGACATGCACAACAAAAACCTTACAAAAGGAGAAAATTGGTTTATTGTGTTAGTGTAGAATGGAATCATGTTTTTGGAGTCTGTTGCTACATTTTTTCAGAACGAGCCACTTACCACTGTTTCTCCAAACTTACGTTTTTATGTTTTTCTTTCACTTCCTCTCCTTTCATGCCATCACCAAATGAATATTGGAAATTACAGGCTAAAGATTTAAATTACTATTTTCTGTTGTTCTTTTTAAGTCCTTTCACTACTTCTCTGTGTTTGGGAATGGTAGACAAAGATTTAGTGTACTAAATCTTAGACTAGATAGTCTAATTAGACTAGTCTAGTTAGTCTCACAAAATAGTATCTTGAGATATAGTGCTAATTTTTAATTTATTTTTCAAAATTTTCTTCTAACAAATATACCCAAACAAAAATTGTTCAGTAAGGGTGTGCACTATTTTACTTATTGACTCATCACATTTTCTTTAAATGTTTGATATTTAAAATTAGAAAAATTTGAAAGACTCAAATTCTGAACTAAGGCAGTAATTCATATTATAGGTCCACAATTATGGATGGTCATTTGGTAACTTCAATATGACCATTAACTCTAATTCATGAAAATAAGTATAGGCTGATCGAGATGTTCCATTTGTCTCTTTTTGGCCTATGTTTTCTTTAGGTTTTAGGCAGAATGAATCCTATTCATCAAATATTTGAGAACCACAAACTCTATTCTTAACCATATTCTTGGCAATAAAGTAGATACGGTGTCTCTTTCTTTGTGTGATTTAATCTAGTTCCGTTCAGTTCAGTTCAGTCACTCAGTCATGTCCAACTCTTTGTGACCCCTGAATTGCAGCACGCCAGGCCTCCCTGTCCATCACCAACTCCTGGAGTTCACTGAAACTCACGTCCATCAACAGTGATGCCATCCAGCCATCTCATCCTCTGTCATCCTCTTCTCCTCCTGCCCCCAATCCCTCCCAGCATCAGAGTCTTTTCCAGTGACTTAGCTCTTTGCATGAGGTGGCCAAAGTACTGGAGTTTCAGCTTTAGCATCATTCCTTCCAAAGAAATCCCAGGGCTGATCTTCAGAATGGACAGGTTGGATCTCCTTGCAGTCCAAGGGACTCTCAAGAGTCTTCTCCAGCACCACAGTTCAAAAGCATCAATTCTTCCGCGCTCAGCTTTCTTCATACTCCAACTCTTATGTCCATACATGACCACAGGAAAAACCATAGCCTTGACTAGAAGGACTTTTATTGGCAAAGTAATGTCTCTACTTTTCAATATGCTATCTAGGTTGCTCATAACTTTTCTTCCTGTAAGCGTCTCTTAATTTCATGGCTGCAGTCACCATCTGCAGTGATTTTGGAGCCCCAAAAATAAAGTCTGACACTGTTTCCCATCTATTTCCCATGAAGTGATGGGACCTGATGCCATGATCTTCGTTTTCTGAATGTTGAGCTTCAAGCCAACTTTTTCACTGTCCTCTTTCACTTTCATCAAGAGGCTTTTTAGTTCCTCTTCACTTTCTGCCATAAGGGTGGTATCATCTGCATATGTGAGATTATTGATATTTCTCCCAGCAATCTTGATTCCAGCTTGTGCTTCTTGCAGCCCAGCGATTCTCATGATGTACTCTGCATATAAGTGAAATAAGAAGGGTTATAAACAAATTCCCAAACAAATAAATAAATTATGATTAAATAATGTTTTAAAGTACATTTTTAGAAATTTGTTTTTTTGGTTACGGTCATGGAGAATGCTACTTTTTGTTCAAGTGGTTTATGACAGCATGGTTTCTATAATGGACAAGAATCATAAAAAAGAGAACTAGAAGAAAAGCGAGGGGAAAAGTATTTCACATCCTGAAAACAAGTGAAAGCCTTAAGAAAAACAACTTTGATGTGTGCCAGGGTCCAGCCCTGGTGGATAATGTAGTGAAAAAATAGAGGAGAAAAGAGGCTGATATTCTTTGGTTTACACGTAAAGCTAATAAAGTCTCAAGACACGAAACTTGTACCGACTATGTAGGCCACAGGCGCCTGCTTGAATAGTGGAGGGTGCCCCGCCTTTGGTGTCTTCTCTCATGGGTCTTAGAAACCTCTGTGTTCCAAGGGATCAGCCTGAAAAGAGAGGAAGGGAGAGGGAGAAAGAGAGAGAGTTGACACGGGGGGCCAAGCTTGTGCAAAAACCCCATAACTTTATTTTCAAAAAGTACTTATATACCCTAAGTTTTATATAGTGGAAGATGCAGAGTCATGCAGGGGCAGCTGTCCTGACCCTCATTGATACCAGGCTTTCTTTCTGCATATCTTTCCATATACAAAAGCTCTCAGGTGATTTAAATTATTTTCTGGCCAAGAGGCCTGTTAACACTTTATGGCTCTCTTCCTTAATGAATGTTAATCTCATTTCCCCTTAAGTGTTTTTCTTTAATCTGCATCACCCTCACAGCACTAAAGTTACATCCCTGTAGAACAAAGGTGCAGTGGGTTATAACAAAGAAAGTACTTAACTCAAAGATCTAATGTTGCTAATGCCAGGGCTACTACCTGTTTTTTCTACATACCAACTTTATCAACAAATAAAAGATATTGAAACTTGCCATCAAGCTTTGGCTCAACAATGAAACCCTTAATCAGTTCCATTCTAAAGATTTTGACTCCTCGGAAGCCCCTACATTCCTAAGATGTTTTAAGTTTCCTATGCCTCTCTATAAACAATCACATGTCAGGCAGGCTAGAAAGCCATCAGAGGGGTTTTTGGATTGAAACACTAACTTATTATGCCCAGGAGACTTATTAACTAGAGCTCTAAGTTAATTTTCTTTAGAGAAAGGTGGTTGGGCATAGCCCCCCATTACTGTCAGAAGAGTATAGTATAGCAAATAGTAAACAGACAGATTTTGGTTTCCAGGTAGATGCTCGGGCATAGGACCCCTTGAGACCTGACTCGCCTTTGCCTGTCAAGCCTCTTCCTCATGACCTTTGTCATGGGCAAGATTCCTCATGCTTGCTCCCGGTAGATGTTCTTATGGGACAGAAATGGCTGTAGCAGTACAAAGGAAAGGAATTATCTGTGGCAATGAATTCAGGAAAATGCTCAGGTACAGGATTATAGATGTATTTGTTGTTTAGTTGCTCAGTCACGTCTGATTCATTGCCACCCCATGGACTTTAGCCCACCAGGCTCTTCTAAGAGTCAATGGGATTCTCCAGCCAAGAATACTGGAATAGAATGCTGTTTCCATCTCCAGATCTTTCAGACCCAGGGATTGAACCAATGTCTCGTGCACTGACAGGAATCTTTATTGCTGAGACACTAAGGAAGCCCACAAGGGTTGTTGTAGGCAATATTCAGTAGTTTAGACAGTAATTCTATGTGTTATAGAAGAAGTGAAAGATATTTTTTTGTTTTACAGCTTTAAAGTGTAAATCTGTTTATTACTTTGGCTGTAAAGATTGGAAAATGGAAGATAAAAATGAAAGAAAACAGACAATTGAAGAAATCTAACTAGCTAACTTGGATTGTGATTGTAGCAATGGAAGTAGAAAAAGATTATACAACATACTATTGTGAAGATTGAACTCAAGAGTTTACATAGAAATTGAATAGTGAGATAAGAGAGAAAAAGTAATGAAGAAAAGCTGGTTATCATTTTGTAGTTTTCTTACTTCTTGGTCATAAACTTAAAACATCTCTCATTTGGTCATAAACTTAAACCTCTCTCACTTTTAACATTTTAACATTTTCATTCTCTACCTTCATTATTCTCAATATTGTATAGACTTCTCCAGTTTGTCAGGTTTTCTCTCAATATTTGAAATGCAAACACCACAGTTTTTCTTCCATCAGGAGGAATTTTCTCATTTTTTGGTTGTGGTTTCAGTCTCAGTTCAGTCTCACAGTCGTGTCTGACTTACTGATTTTCCATGAGCCACAGCATGCCAGGCTTCTCTGTCCATTTCCAGCTCCTAGAGTCCACCCAAAGCCATGTCCATAGTAATGCCATCCAGCCATCTTATGTCCATGGTGATGCCATCCAACCATCTTATCCTCTTGTGTCTATTTCTCCTCCTGCCTTCAGTCTTTCCCAGCATCAAGGTCTTTTCAAATGAGTCAGCTTTTCACATCAGGTGCCCAAAGTATTGGAGTTTCAGCTTCAACATCAGTCCTTCCAGTGAACACCCAGGACTGATCTCCTTTAGGATGGACTGGAGGGATCTCCTTGCAGTCCAAGGGACTCTCAAGAGTCTTCTCCAACATAAGAGTTCAAAAGCATCAATTCTTCATCACTCAGCTTTCTTTATAGCCCAACTCTCACATCAATATATGACCACTGGAAAAATCTTGACTAGATGGACCTTTGCTGACAAAGTAATGTCGCTGCTTTTTAATATGCTGTCTAGGTTGGTCATAACTTTCTTTCCAGGGAGTAAGCATCTTTTAATTTGATGGGTGCAAAGACCATTTGCAGTGATTTTGGAACGCTGAATAATAAAGCCAGCCACCATTTCCACTGTTTTCCCATCTATTTGCCATGAAGTGATGGAACCGGATGCCATGATCTTAGTATTCTGAATGTTGAGCTTTAAGCTAACATTTTCACTCTCCTCTTTCACTTTCATTAGGAGGCTCTTTACTTCTTCACTTTCTGCCATAAGGGTGGTGTCATCTTCATATCTGAGCTTATTGATATTTCTCCCGGCAATCTTGATTCCACTTTATGCTTCCTCCAGCCCAGCGTTTCTCATGATGTACTCTGCATACAAGTTAAATAAGCAAGGTGACAATATACAGCCTTGTAGTACTCATTTTCCTATTTAGAACCAATCTGTTGTTCGATGTCCATTTCTGACTGTTGCTTCCTGACCTGTATACAGGTATCTCAGGAGGCAGATCAGGTGGTCTGGTATTCCCATTTCTTTCAGAATTTTCCACAGTTTATTGTGATCCATATGTCAAAAGCTTTGGCATAGTCAAGAAAGCAGAAGTAAGATGTTTTTCTGGAACTCTCTTGCTTTTTCGATGACCCGATGGATGTTGGCAATTTGATCTCTGGTTCCTCTGCCTTTTCTAAAACCAGCTTGAACATCTGGAAGTTCACAGTTCATGTATTGCTAAGCCTGACTTGGATAATTTTGAGCATTACTTTACTAGCATGTGAGATGAGTGCAATTGTGTGGTAGTTTGAGCATTCCTTGGCATTGCCTTTCTTTGGAATGAAAACTGACCTTTTACAGTCCTGTGGCCGCTGCTGAGTTTTCCAAATTTGCTGGCATATTGAGTGCAGCACTTTCATGGCATCATCTTTCATGATTTGAAATAGCTCAACTGGAAATCCATCACCTCCACTAGCTTTATTTGTAGTGATGCTTCCTAAGGCCCACTTGACTTCACATTCCAGAATGTCTGGCTCTAGGTGAGTGATCACTCCATCATGATTATCTGGGTCATGAAGATCTTTTTTGTATAGTTCGCTTGTGTATTTTTGCCACCTCTTCTTAATATCTTCTGCTTCTGTTAGCTCCATAGCATTTCTGTCCTTTATTGAGCCCATTTTGCATGAAATGTTCCCTTGGTATCTCTAATTTTCTTGAAGAAATCTCTAGTCTTTACCATTGTATTGTTTTCCTCTGTTTCTTTGCACTGATCACTGAGGAAGGCTTTCTTATCTTTCCTTGCTATTTGGAACTCTGCATTCAGATGGGTATATCTTTCCTTTTCCCCTTTGCTTTTTGCTTTCCTTCTTTTCACAGCTATTTGTAAGGGCTCCTCAGACAGCCATTTTGCTTTTTTGCATTTCTTTTTCTTGGAGATGGTCTTGATCCCTGTCTCCTGTACAATGTCATGAACCTCTGTCCATAGTTCATCAGGCACTCAGTCTGTCAGATCTAGTCCCTTAAATCTGTTTCTCACTTCCGCTGTATGCTGCTGCTGCTAAGTCACTTCAGTTGTGTCCGACTCTGTGCAACCCCATAGACGGCAGCCCACCAGGCTCCCCCGTCTCTGGGATTTTCCAGGCAAGAACACTGGAATGGGGTGCCATTTCCTTCTCCAGGGCATGAAAGTGAAAAGTGAAAGTGAAGTCGCCCAGTTGTGTCTGTCTGTTAGCGGCCCCATGCAAAGCAGCCTTACAGGCTCCTCCGTCCATGGGATTTTCCAGGCAAGAGTACTGGAGTGGGGTGCCATTGCCTTCTCCACTGTATAGTCAGAGGGATTTGATTTAGGTCATATACCTAAATGGTCTAGTGGTTTTCTCTACTTTCTTCAATTTCAGTCTGAATTTGGCAATAAGGAGTTCATGATCTGAGCCACAGTCAGCTCCTGGTCTTGTTTTTGCTAATTGTATATAGCTTCTTCATCTTTGGCTGAAAAGAATATAATCAGTCTGATTTCAGTGTTGACCATCTGATGAAGTCCATGTGTAGAGTCTTCTCTCGTGTTGTTGCAAGAGGGTGTTTGCTGTGACCAGTGCATTCTCTTGGCAGAACCATATTAGCCTTTGCCCTGCTTCATTCTCTGTTCCAATGCCACATTTGCCTGTTACTACAGGTTTTTCTTGACTTCCTACTTCTGCATTTCAGTTCACTGTAATGAAAAGAACATCGTTTTGGGGTGTTACTTCTAGAAGGTCTTGGAGGTCTTCATAGAACTGTTCAGCTTTTTCGGCACTATTTCCTTCCTTCTAATTTTCTTCATTGATGTATCATAAGAAGATAATACATTTGTATATTTTAGGTTAAAGAAGAGGTAATGAGGGTTGTGTTTATTCTTGATTTTTCCATGTATTTTTCACAATAAGCTTTTGTTGTTGTTTCAAAGTAGTTTAGGGGTTCCATTTTCACTCAATAGATTTTATGTATTTCTCATATGCTTCTTCACTCATTAGTTCATCTAGTTCTGAAGGGTTACTGATTGTCATCTTGATCAGCCAACCATCTTCATAACAAGACTTGTTGACAAGTCCTGGATTTTCTGCTAGAGCTTTATTAATTTCAGTTACTTCTCCTGATAGAGGAGAATAGAGTTCACTAGCAGCTTTCACACTTTCCAAAGCACCAAACTCCTCTTGTTTGTTCAACTTTGTCCCCACTTCAGGCAGACTACAGTAAACAACATCTCCCAAAGCTTCCTGTGCAAAATTGCTGATTCCCACTGTTCCAACACCATTTTCTGTTGTTACCCATTCATGTTTTTCTGTGAATTTCCGCAGAGCAGGGCCGGTGCGCAGCGCCCGGACGGCACTCGCTCACAGTCCCCAGGGCCGCGGCGAGCAGGGTGCACTGGATGCCGAGAAGGCGCGCAGGCTGCCGACCGCGGCCCGCACGCTCCGCACCGCGCGCAGTGCCATGTTCGCACGGGTGCAGAGGGTCTCCGCGCGGCACCTAGAGCACCCCGGCCGGCGGGGGCGGGGCGGGGCGAGACCAATAAGCTTTTTTTTTAATTTAAAAATAATTTAGTTGAAGTTTAAGGGAAAACTTCACTCTTTAGTTCATAATCAACATTTGAAGATAGTTTAAATTTATTATGTTTATTACAGTGGTTGACTTTTTATACAGCTCATATACTCATTAAAATTAGAACATTCCATTTAATAAAATCCTTAAGAAAAAAACAATAATGTAGTAGATTCAGCTTATAATCTATATACAAAGTGTTCTTTTAATAGTTAACAAAGACAGCTAGAAGGATTTGTAGGCTGTCCACGGTGTTATCACCCTTTTAGGCTCAGTTTTGTGTGTAGCTCTGTCAGTAAGGAATCTGGGAAAGAGAAATCATCGCCTACTTAGGATTCAAGTATTTATTATGTGCTTATTATATGCCAGGTATAGTCTTATTGAAGGTAGAAAATAAAGCCTTTGCTATCAGTAACTCTACGTTTGAATATGAAATAGACTAAAAGCAGTAAATATAAGGAGGATAGTAGATACATTTAATGTTTTATCTTTTCTTTCAAATAATAGTTAATATAATAATATGATAATATTTTCCAGACTCTGATTCAGTAGCAGTTCAGTATATCAGAAAGCTCTAAAATACTGATCAAGTAATACTCTTAGGGGGTTATACTGTTCACAAACTTTGTTGTGACATCACATTGCTAAACCAGTTCTGTGCTTTTTAGAGTTAAATTATCCTTCCCAGATTACATCATCCACTTCTATCCTCAGAGGAGAGCTTTGAGACACAGTTGTGGGTGCTGTAGAACACAATTTTGAGTAGTAACAGCAAATTATGGAGAAACTAGCACAATTTGTGAAAATTCACTATATTAATATCAAAAGCATGAATGTATGGAAAAAATACACATTACCAAAAAGTTTAATATAAATTAAAGATACCATTAGATTACCTTCAAATTAAAATTTGAAA
>SJYQ01008770.1:12643-29144 GCA_006410935.1 Redunca redunca | reverse complement strand
GATATACATATATATAATTTCAAAAGGAAATAATCTGTTTTACTTAAGAAAAATAGTTGACTTATTATTTTAACTGCTCCAGGTCACTAAGAGTCACTTCAGTCGTGTCCAGCTGCCGTTTCCTTCTCCAATGCATGAAAGTGAAAAGTGAAAGGGAAGTCGCTCAGTCGTGTCCAACTCTTGACGACCCCATGGACTGCAGCCTACAGTCTCCTCTGTCCATGGGATTTTCCAGGCAAGAGTACTGGAGTGGGGTGCCTTCTCCTTTCCATATATAGATGTCTTTAAATTTGAAATCAGTCTGTTGTAGGCAGTCTATGCTGCTGCTGCTGCTACTGCTCAGTTGCTTCAGTCATGTCCGACTCTGTGTGACCCCATAGATGGCAGCCCACCAAGTTCCCCCGTCCCTGGGATTCTCCAGGCAAGAACACTGGAGTGGGTTGCCATTTCCTTCTCCAATGCATGAAAGTGAAAGTGAAGTTGCTCAGTCGTATCTGACTCTTCACGACCCCATAGACTGCAGCCTACTGGGCTCCTCCGCCCATGGGATTTTCCAGGCAAGAGTACTGGAGTGGGGTGCCATCGCCTTCTCCAAGGCAGTCTATAGATAGGCCCTATTTTCATGTCAGTTCAGCTACACCTCTTTTATATGGAGGATTTGCCCCATTTACATTTTATATAATCAGTTCCAGTTCAGTTCAGTCACCCAGTTGTGTCCAACTCCTTGCAACACCATGAACCACACCACGCCAGGCCTCCCTGTCCATCATCAACTGCTGGAGTCAACCCAAACCTATAGCATTGTGTCAGTGATACCATCCAACCATCTCATCCTCTGTCATCCCCTTCTCCTCCTCCCCTCAATCTTTCCCAGCATCAGAGTCTTTTCCAGTGAGTCAGCTCTTCACATCAGATGGCCAAAGTATTGGAGTTTCAGCTTCAATGTCTGTCCTTCCAATGAACACCAAGGACTGATCTCCTTTAGAATGGACTGGTTGGATCTCCTTGTAGTCCAAGGGACTTTCAAGAGTCTTCTCCAACATCACGGTTCAAAAGCATCAATTCTTTGGCGCTCAGCTTTCTTTATAGTCCAACTTTTACATCCAACAAGACTACTGGAAAAACCATAGCCTTGACTAGATGGACCTTGATTGGAAAAGTAATGTCTCTGCTTTTGAATATGCAACCTATGTTGGTCATAACTTTCCTTCCAAGGAGCAAGCATCTTTTAATTTCCTGGGTACAGTGACCATCCGCAGTGATTTTGGAATCCAGAAAGATAAAGTGGGCCACTGTTTCCATGTTGCCCATCTATTTGACACGAAGTGATGGGACTAGATACCATGGTCTTAGTTTTCTGAATGTTGAGCTTTAAGCCACCTTTTTCACTCTCATCTTTCATTTTCATCAAAAGGCTCTTTAGTTCTTTTTCACTTTCTGCGATAAGGGTGGTATCATCTTCATATCTGAGCTTATTCATATTTCTCTGGGCAGTGTTGATTCTATCTTGTACTTCTTCAGCCCAGCGTTTCTCATGATGTACTCTGGATATAAGTTAAATAACAGGGTGACAATATGCAGCCTTGACATACTCCTTTTCCTATTTGGAAGCAGTCTGTTGTTCGATGTCCGGTTCTAACTGTTGCTTCCTGACCTGCATACAAGTATCTCAAGAGGCAGATCAGGTGGTCTGGTATTCCCATCCCTTGAAGAATTTTCCATAGTTTTTGTGATCCACACATCAAAGGCTTTGGCATAGTCAATAAAGCAGAAATAGATGTTTTCCTGGAACTCTCTTGCTTTTTCAGTGATCCAGCGGATGTTGGCAATTTGATCTCTGGTTCCTCTGCCTTTTCTAAAACCAGCTTGAATATCTGAAATTTCATGGTTCACGTGTTGTGAAGCCTGACTTGGAGGATTTTGAGCATCACTGTACTAGCGTGTGAGATGAGTGCGTTTGTATGGTAGTTTGAGCATTCTTTGGCATTGCCTTTTTTGGGGATTGAAATGAAAACTGACCTTTTCCAGTCTTGAGGCCACTGCTGAGTTTTCCAAATTTGCTGGCATATTGGGTGCACTTTCACAGCATCATCTTTTAGGATTTGAAATAGCCCAACTGGAATTCCATCACCTCCACTGGCTTCCTGAGACCCACTTGACTTCACATTCCAGGATGTCCAGCTCTAGATGTGTGTGAGTGATCACATGATTATCTGGGTTGTGAAGATCTTTTTATACAGTTGTTCTGTGTATTTTTGCCACCTCATAATACCTCCTGCTTCTGTCAGTTACCTTCATTGAGCCCAAAATCTTTGCATGACATATTCCCTTGGTATCTCTAATTTTCTTGAAGAGATCGCCAGTGTTTCCCTTTTTATTGTTATCCTCTATTTCTTTGTGTTGATCTCTGAGAAAGGCTTTCTTATCTCTCCTTGCTGTTCTTTGGAACTCTGCATTCAAATGAGTATATCTTTCCTTTTCCCCTTTGCTTTTCACTTCCCTTCTTTTCACAGCTATTTGTAAGACCACCTCAGACAGTCATTTTGCTTTCTTGTATTTCGTTTTCTCGGGGATGGCCCTGATCCCCGTTTCCTATACTGTGTCACGAACCTCCGTCCGTAGATCATCAGGCACTCTGTCTATCAGATCTAGTCCCTTAAATCTATTTCTTACTTCCACTGTATAGTCATAAAGAATTTGATTTAGGTCATACCTGAATGGCCTAGTGGTTTTCCCCACTTCTTCAATTTCAGTCTGAATTTGGCAGTAAGGAGTTCATGATCTGAGCCACAGTCAGTTCCCGGTCTTGTTTTTGCTGACTATATAGACCTCCATCTTTGGTTGCAAAGGATATAATCAATCTGATTTCACTGTTGACTATCTGGTGGTGTCCATGTGTAGAGTCTTCTATCAGCTGTGTGTAATAATCCCACTGATTCCTGCTGCTCTGGTCTGTTCATCCTTGTTCAGCTTCAGATTATCGTCAGAATCTGCCTTTGTCCATTTAATTTTTCTTATCTCTTACAGTTTTTTACTGGGCCAGTATGTTTCTTATTTTGATTCATTTTTCAATTCTGTAATTTACATTTAGCCTTTTTGTTGTTGAAATTTTCTGTTATTTGAAAAGATTTGTAAGTGCTTTTGAAATACATATATGGTAACTTATTTAAANGCTGAAGCCTGAGTTTTCTCACCTATCCCTACCTCTGTCATTTTTGATAATTATTTTTGCCTTATAGTATGCCTTTCTTTCATTGATTGTTTAAATGTTTCCTTATTTTCTGGCATCATAAGATGTTCCAGTTTCATCTTATATTTTCCTTAAAAATATTCTCCTACTCCTGATCAGCCATTTCTCCAGTGAATTCTGTAAGTCTCATTTCAGAATGACATTTAGAAACCAGTATTTTGGCTCAAGTGCATTCATTTCTCCTAGGGTGTTATTTCTTTTAGACCCTCTTCAGTAAATAGCTGCCCACCCCCCCAATAAAAAAACCTGGTTTAAATTATCTGTGACTTATTTTTTCCAGTCTGGTATCTATATAAAGTAGTTTCAAATTGTATACTATATTAGAAGTATAATTGAGTCGTCTTTGTTCACAGTTCTTTTTAACTTAAGCTTTACAGTATGTAGGATATTTCTTTCCCCTTCCACCCGACCCCATCCACTCAGTGGGGTTGTTATTCATTTAGATTCTTGTGTTATTATTTGTCTTCTGTTTTGGGCTCCTCTAACAGCATAGTGTACTGTAATTTTACAGTAGGAATATATAATATATAGGAAACATACTTCTAAGAATCATTTCATGACAGGGTTTTTCTTCTTCTCAGCTGTTCCCAGAAATAAGCAGATTCTTTTAGTCTGTAGTTTATTCTTGCTACATTTTTCTTTGCATGATTGAGCAGACAGATATACTTTCTTTCATCTTCTTCCTTATATGTAATGTAGCCTTGCTCATGTATCACTATATAAAGTGTATAATGGAAATCACTCCAAGTCAGCTGTTTGGGGGTTTTATTATTTTTTAAAAACTGGACATTACTCCATTGTGTGGAAGTAACTTTTTTTGTTTTTCTTTTTTTTATTGGCTACACTAGGTCTTAGTTGTGGCATGCAGGGATATTTAGTTGCAGCTTGCAGCTTCCTACGCATACAGAATCTAAATCACGCAGCGGTGAATGAACTTGTCGGGGGCAGGATCTGCAATGGGAGTATGAGTCTTAGACACTGGTGAAACAAGCATGTCCCAAGACTCTAGGCTTTAGACTATTTTAAATTTGTATTTGTATAAAGTATCTTTGGAAACTTCCAATTTGGTGAATACATAGAATTTTAGGTACAGTTTTATACCCAGAGAACATGGTATCTCCAAGCCTCTTTCCATAGGCCTTATGCATTTCCTCCATCCAGCTATTCCTTAGCTATAGTCTATATAGTAATTGCAGACACTCTTGGCATTGCAAGCCAAGGAAAGATGTCTTACCTTTTAGTGCAAGATAAGTAAAGGCCAGCCATCTGGTGGAAACAATTTAACCTGAAACAGGAAATTTCGATGAGTCAGGTTTTGCTAATGCAAATAATACTGCCTAACTGAAAGTCAGTTTATTGAGTAAAGGTAAAAATAGCATTAGAAAGCAGCAGCCTTCTTTCTAATGGAAATGTGGAAAAGATGGATCTGCAACATATTAAGAAACCTGAGATGCTGGGTGAGGAACTGCAGGCCAGCTTAAATGGTTTGTCCAAAATACAGATGAGAACAGAAAAAGCAACAACTACTGAGAAAACTGTGAACTGTTGTGGAAATTACCACTTTTGAGAAGAGAAAAAATGCACCCACCCCCTCAATTTCACGCATGGTCCATAGTACAGTTTTACTAGATTTTCTGAAACATCTCTGACTCGTACATGACAGAGCTTGTTCTAAACTGTACCATCCTTGAAGAGCTTGTACCCACTGCTGACCAAATCTCATACTGCCTTCACCAACCTTTCACAGAGAGTGATAGCAAGTTGCAAATGGGTACTATGCTGCCCAAAACAGGGCACCAAGCATGGCTTTAGATATTAGTGGTGGTTCTGTCATGTAGTCCAACTTTTGGCCACCCTATGGACTGCACCATGCCAGGCTTCCCTGTCCTTCACTACCTCCTGGAATTTGCTGAAACTCATGTCAGTTGTATTGATGATGCTATTCAACCATGTTATCCTCTGTCGTCTCCCTCTCCTCCTGCCCTCAGACTTCTCCAGTGTCTGGGTTCTTTCAAATGAGTCAGTTCTTCGCATCAAGCGGCCAGAGTATTGGAGTTTCAGCTTCATCATCAGTCCTTCCAGTGAACACCCAGGACTGATCTCCTTTAGGATGGACTAGCTGGATCTCCTTGCAGTCCATGGGACACTCAAGAGCCTTCTCCAGCACCACAGTTCGAAAGTATAAATTCTTTGGTTGTCAGCTTTCTTAAAACGTTTCTTATATCTTCTCCATTCTTTTTTGGGGATCCTAGATCATCTTCACTATCATCATTTTGAATTCTTTTTCTGGAACATTACCTATCTCCATTCAGTTGTCTTTCTGGGGTTTTAACTTGTCACTTCATCTGGAGTATAACCTTCTGCTTTTCCATCTGGTGTAACTTTCTGTAACAGGGTTTTTGTTACAAGAACTGTAACACAAGAACTGTGGTATTGTGGTCGTTCATCCTCCTCCTGTCTGCCCTCAGGTGGATAAAGCTAAGAGGCTTCTGTAAGTTTTCTGGTGGGAGGAACTGGCAGTGGGAAAAAAACTGGATCTTGCTCTGAGCATAGGCCTTTGCTCAGTAGAACTTTAGTCCAGTAATCTGTGATGGATGGTGTTCCCCTTCCCTGTTAGTCCTTTGGCCTGAGGTGATGGAGCACTGAGGTCTACAGGCTCTGTGGTAGGGTTAAAGGCAAGTTCCAAGAGGGCTTATGCCAAGATGCATCTTCCAGGACTACTGTAGCCAGTGCCCTTACCCCTGTGGTGATGCCCAGCCAACTCATGCCTGTAAAGGATATCCTCAGAAACTAAGAGGTAGGTCTGGTTCAGACTCCTGTGAGGTCGTTGATCCTTTTCTCTGGGTCTTGGTCCACACAGGATTATATTTGTGCCCTCCAAGAGTGAGCCTTGGTTTCCTCAGTCCTGTGGAAGCCCTTGAATCAAATCCCAGATTTTATGGGAATCAAAGTTAATTGGGAATTCCTAGTCTCTCTGTCAGATCCTCAGACTGGGAAGCCTGACATTAGACTCAGAACTTGTTTGGTTTTATTGTTCTCTAGTACTCTTGCCTGGAAAATCCCACGGACAGAGGAGCCTGGAGGGCTGCAGTCCATGGGGTCGCTGAGGGTCGGACACAACTGAGCGACTTCGATTTCACTTTTCACTTTCATGCATTGGAGAAGGAAATGGCAACCCACTCCAGTACTCTTGCCTGGAGAATCCCAGCGATAGGGGATCGCTGCCGTCTATGAGACCGCACAGAGTCGGAAACGACTGAAGTGACATAGCAGTAGCAGGGTGTAGGTCATCCACCCAATAGGTATGTGATTTGATTTTATCGTTACCCGTTCTACCATCTTGTTGCAGCTTTTTTTTTTTTGTCTTTGAAATGTATGTATCTTTTTTCATTGGGTGCCAACATCCTATTGTAGGTGGTGGTTCAAAGTTAGTTGCAGTTTTGGACAATGATCAATTTTAAAAGTGTATCACATAAAACTCAAATACCAGAAAGATAGGGGAGAAATGATCAAAAGCAATGTTGGAAGTTGTTCATGGACTTAGTAGTCATGTCCAACCCCAGGTGCTGTATTATGCCTCACTTCCCTGTTGTTTACTATCTCCTGGGGTTTGCTGAGATTCCTGTCCATTGAGTCAGTGATGCCATCCAACCATCTTATCTTCTGTCTTCCCTATCTTCTTCCCTCAATCTTACCCAGCATCAGGGTCTTTTCCAAGAGTCAGCTCTTTATATCATGCCTATCCTTGTATAAAATGTTGCCTTGATATCTGCAGTTTTCTTGAAGAAGAGATCTGTAGTCTTTCACACTGTATTATTTTTCTTTCTTTCTTGTCTTATCTTTTTTTTTTTTTTTTTTTTTTTGGCCTTTTTCACTAAAGAAGGCTTTTTTGGTCTCTCCTAGCTATTATTTGCATTCAACACTGCATTCAGTTGGGATATATTTCCCTTTCTCTTTTGCTTTTCATGGCTCTTATTTTCTCAGCTATTTGTAAGCCCTCCTCAGACAATAATTTTACATTCTTGTGTTTCTTTTTGTTTGAAATTTTTTTTGGTAACTGCCTGCTGTACAGTGTTATGAAACTCTGTCCACAGTTCTCCAGGCACTCTTGTCTACCTGATATAATCCCTTTAGTTTATTAGTCACCTCCATTATGTAAACATGAAGGATTTGATTTAGGTCATATTTGAATGGCCTACTGATTTTTTCCTCCTTTCTTGAATTTAAGCCCAAATTTTGCAATAAGGAGCTGATGATCTGAACCACAGACAACTCCAGGGCTTGTTTTTCCTGACTGTTTAGAGCTTCTCTGTCTTCAGCTGCATAGAAAATAATCAATTTGATTTCGGTATTGGCAATCTGGTGATGTTCATGTATAGAGTCATCTCTTGTGTTGTTGGAAGAGAGTGTTATGACCATTGCATTAGGTTTTGTACTCCAAGGCCAAACTTCCCTGTTACACTAGATATCTCGTGACTTCTTTTATTGGTGTTGAAACTAGAAGGTCTTATAGATCCTCAAAGAACCATTAAACTTCAACTTCTTTAACATTAGTGATTGGTGCATATATAGATCACTGTGATGTTGAGTAGTTTGCCTTGGAAATGAACCAAGATCATTCTGTCTTTTACCAGTTTGCACCCAAGTACTGCATTTTGGACTCTTATTCACTATGTGAGCTATTCCTTTTATTCCAAGGGATTCTTGCCCAAAATAGTAGATATAATGGTCATCTGAATTAAATTCACCCATTCCTGTTCATTTTATATCCCTGATGTTGATGTTCACTCTTGCCATCTCCTGCTGAACCATGAGCCTATTTACCTTGATTCATTGACCTAACATTCCAGGTTCCTATGGAATACAGTTCTTTACAATATAATACTTGCACTACCAGAAACATCCACAACTGAGCATAGTTTCTGTTTGGCCTAGGCACATCATTTTTTCTGGAGCGGTTTCTCCACTCTTCCTCAGTAGCATCTTGAATACTTACCGACCTGAGGGGCTCATCTTCTAGTGTCATATCTTTTTGCCTTTTCATACTGTTCATGTTCATGTGGTTCTTGTGGCAAGAATACTGGAGTGGTTTATAATTCCTTCTCCAATGTATGACATTTTGTTAGAACTCTCCACTGTGACATGTTGATCTTGTACAACATGGCTCATACCTTCACTGAGTCATTCTACTAAATTTTAAATGAGTTAAAAGATATGTGTTCAAAGAAAAACCCATGCACTGAAACTAACACAACATTGTAAATCAACTCTACGCTAATAAAAATTCTTAAATTTCCACCAAACCAGCATAATATAAGTTAACAATGTTCAAACAACTTTTCAAAACCTGCAAATGAATGTTGATAGCACCATTATTCATGATTGCTCAAATTGAGAGTAATGAAATAACCTTCAATGGGGACATGGATACACTTTGTTCAGTGATTGGAAGAAATGAGCTACAAAGACACAAAAAGACATGTTCCAACCGTAAATTAGATGACTAAGTTAAGTCAATATGAAAGGTATACAGACTATATGATTCCAACTCTTAAGATAGTCTTTAAAAAAGCAAAAATATGAGAGTAAAAGATCAATGTTGTGAAAATAAAATGGAGAAAGAATGAATAGGTAAACTACAGTTANNNNCTACAGTTAGTCAAATTTCTGAATAATATTGTAATAGTAAATGCATGTTGCACATGTTTTCCTTTAATTGAAGTTACTTAAAAAAATAACCAGGCTTGAATGTTTTTTTCTTGAAGTTTCATGAGCGTTTCCAGGATTTTGTTTAAGGGGAGAGTATTCTACAAGCCCTCTACTGCATACAGACATGTTAAGAAAAAAAAGAAGGCACACTCCTTAAACTCCTTAAAGATGTTAAATTACAGGTCCATATACCCTCTTGAGCATGCTCCTAAGAAAATAGTACAGGCGGCCCCTACTGTGCCTGACAAAGAGTAAGACTGCAATTCTCTATTGGCCTGTGGTCAGACTGTAGAAGATCCTGCCACTTGTTTTGAGGATCCAGTTGACTGTGATAGAAAAAGCTGAAGGAAATACTGGTTGTGGGGACTTTGTGGGAGTGATGAGGTCTGCAGACATGAAGTGCAAGGGATTTTGGTCACCAGGATATCACAGAACAGTAGCTCAGAATGCATGTGTGTGGAGGGGAGAGCCATCTGTTCTGATGCCCAACTACCAGAGATATATTCCCTTGGCATCTGTCCAGATTAAAACTGGGACTTCAGCAATCACTACCTCATCAACTAGTCTATTCTGAAGGAGATCAGCCCTGGGATTTCTTTGGAGGGAATGATGCTAAAGCTGAAACTCCAGTACTTTGGCCACCTCATGCGAAGAGTTGACTCATTGGAAAAGACTGATGCTGGGAGGGATTGGGGGCAGGAGGAGAAGGGGACGACAGAGGATGACATGGCTGGATGGCATCACTGACTCAATGGACGTGAGTCTGAGTGAACTCCGGGAGTGGTTGATGGACAGGAAGGTGTGGCATGCTGCAATTCATGGGGTCACAAAGAGTTGGACACGACTGAGCGACTGAACTATTTACAACACTGTAAAAGTAGGGAAAAAAATTTGGCTAGCCTCTTCTGCAACTAAAAGTCCTATGCATGTGAGAATAGGACATAGGACTTAAACTTTGCCACTAATTAAGGAAAGTAGAATTAATGAGAGGCTATCACAATGATCCCTGTAAATTGAAAATCATGGAAAATTGAGTTATTTTGAGTGTTAGGTTATCTGAGGTATTGTTGAAAGAGAAGACGCCCAATGTCTTCTCCAGACTCTACAGACATATTTTTGTCTTTTCCAGACATATTTTTACACACAGATTCTTTTAAACCAAGGACACAGAATACTTTGTGTATTCTGCAAAGATAGTTGAATCTATTTTTTAAAACTTTATGCCATTAGGAAATAAAGTATAAACACAAACTGTGAGGAGAAACTACTTCACAGCTGATCCACACTGTCATGTAGTCCTAAAGGACACTCCCACTGAAGCTAGAAGCCAAATGAAAGAAGGCATCACAGCCAGCCAAAGACAGATGAGTTAGGGGAATGCAAAGCTCAGGAAATCCACGTGTCCAACCAACTGCACCACAACCAGGCCTCCCTGTCTCTCACCAACTCCCGGAGCTTACCCAAATTCATGTCTGTTGAGTTGGTGATGGCATACAACCATCTCATCCTCTGTCCTCCCCTTCTTCTCCCACGTTCAATCTTTCCAGAATCAGGGTCTTTTCCAGTGAGTCAGTTCTTCACATCAGGTGGCCAAAGTATTGGAGTTTCAGCTTCATCATCAGTCTTTCCAGTGAATATTCAGGACTGATTTCCTTTAGGATGAACTGGTTGGATCTCCTTGCAGTCCAAGGGACTCTCAAGAGTCTTCTCCAACACCACAGTTCAAAAACATCAATTCTTCAGTGCTCAGCTTTCTTTATAGTCCAAATCTTGCATCCATACATGACTACTGGGAAAACCATAGCCTTGACTAGGTGGACCTTGGTTGGAAAAGTAATGTCTGCTTTTTAATATGCTGTCTAGGTAGGTCATAACTTTCCTTCCAAGGAGTAAACATCTTTTAATTTCATGGCTGCAGTCACCATCTGCAATGCTTTTGTAACGCCCAAAATAAAGTCAGCCACTCTTTCCCCAACTATTTGCCATGAAGTGAGGGGACCGGATACCATGATCTTTGTTAGTTTTCTTTTTTAAATTTTTACTTTAATTGGAGGCTAATTACTGTACAGTATTGTAGTGAGTTTTGCCATACATTCATATGAATCAGCCATGGATGTACATGTGTTCCCCATCCTGAGCCACCCTCCCACCTCCCTACCCATCACATCCCTCAGGGTCATCCCAGTGTACCAGCCCTGCCTCATGCATTGAACCTGAACTGGTGATCTATTTCATATATGATAATATACATGTTTTGATGCTATTCTCTCAAATCATCCCACCTTCACCTCCCACAGAGTCCAAAGTCTGTTCTTTACATTTGTGTCTCTTTTGCTGTCTCACATATAGGGTCATCGTTAACATCTTTATAAATTCCATATAATTGTGTTAATGTATTGGTGTTTTTCTTTCTGACTTCCTTCGCTGTCTGTAATAGGCTTCAGGTTCTCATTCAAATGCGTTCTTTTTAATAGCTGAGTAATAGTCCATCCTAGAGGAGATCAGTCCTGGGTGTTCATTGGAAGGACTGATGTTGAAGCTGATATTCCAATACTTTGGCCATCTGCTGCAGAGAGCTGACTCATTTGAAAAGACCCTGATACTGGGAAAGATTGAGGGCAGGAGGAAAAGGGGAGGACAGAGGATGAGATGGTTGGATGGCATCACCGACTAGATTGACATGGGTTTGGGTGGACTCTGGGAGTTGGTGATGGACATGGAGGCCTGGCAACCTGCGATTCATGGGGTCGCAAAGAGTCACACATGACTGAGTGACTGAACTTTACTGAACATGAAAGAATAAAGTAAAAAAGAAATAAGGGTATACAAAAGCAAATTGACCCAGAGAGATGATATGGGGAGGGTGGTGGGAAGGGGTTTCAGTATTGGGAACGCATGTCCACCCGTGGTAGATTCATTTCAATGTATGGCAAAACCAATATAGTATTATAAAGTTAAAAAAATTTTTTTTAATAAAATGAAAAGGTCTAGATAACTGGATTAATAATCAAAAGGTAATAAATTGCCTTACTCCTCTTTTTTAAGGAACATCCATACTGTTCTCCACAATGGCTGTGTCAGTTTACTTTCCCACCAACAGCAAAAGAGGGTTACCTCTTCTCCACATCCTCCACAGCATTTATTTTTTGTAGGTTTTCTGATGATGGCCAGCCGATTAGATTTGAATTTCTCTAATAATGAGTAATGTAGAGCTTCTTTTCATGTGCCTCTTGGCCATCTGTATATCCTCTTTGGAGAGATGTACATTAGTCTTCTGCCCATTGTTTGACTTTTTTTTAATATTGAGCTTCTTGAGCTGTGTGTATATTTTTGAGATTAATTATTTGTCTATTGCTTTATTTGGAAATATTTCTCCGATTCTGATGGTTTTCTTTTAGCCTAATTTATAGTTTCTTTTGCTATGCAAAAGCTTTTAAGTTTAAACAGGTCTCATTTAAAAAATTTTTTTATTTTGTTTACTCTATGAGGTGTGGTGATCTATGTCAAAGAGTGTTTTTGTATGTTCCTTGCTGTGATGTATGTCAAAGAATGCTTTTCTTGTTTTACTGTATGAAGTTTTACAGTGTCCAGTTAGGTCTTCAGTTCATTTTGAGTTTGTGTATGGTGTAAGGTAGTGTTCTAATTTCATTATTTTACATGAAGTTGTCCATACTTCCCAGCAACATTTATTGAAGAGGCTGTCTTTTCCCCACTGTATGTTCTTGCCTCTTGTGTCCAAGATAAGGTTCCCAAAGGTATGTGGTTTTATCTCTGGGCTTTCTATCTTGTTCCATTAGTCTGTATTTCTGTTTTTGTGGAAGTACTGTACTGTCTTGATGATTGTAGCATTTTAGTATAGTCTGAAGTCAGGAATCCTGGTTCCTCTAGTTCCATGATTTACTTTTTCATGATCACTTTGGTTATTTGAGGTATTTTGAATTTCCAGAAAACTTGTAAAATTTTTTGTTCTAGTTCTGTGAAAAATGCCTTTGGTAATTTGGTAGGAATTACCTTGAATCTGAAGATTGCTTTGGGTAGTATATTCATTTTCACTGTATGGATTCTTCCAACCCAAGAACATGGGTTNTTCTTCTATGCCCATTTTCTGAAGATGTTTTCATCATAAATTGCTGTTAAACTTTGTCAGAGGCTTTTTCTTCATCTGTTGAGATGATCATGTGCTTTTTATTCTTTGTTAATATGAGATATTACATTGATTGACTAACTTATATTGAGGACTTCCTTTTTAGCTCAGCTGGTAAAGAATCTGCCTGCAATGCAGGAGACCTGGGTTTGATCCCTGGGTTGGGAAGATCCCCTGGAGAAGGGAACGGCTACCCACTCCAGTATTCTGGCCTGGAGAATTCCATGGATTGAGTCCACGGGGTCACAAAGAGTCGGACAGGACTGACCCCAACTTTCATTTTCATTTTCACCTATAATGAAGAATCCTTGCATCCCTGGGATATATCCCTTGATTGTGATTTCTTTTAATTGTTATTGGACTCTGTTTGCTAGTATTTTGTTGAGGATTTTTGTTTCTGTGTTCATCAGAGTTATTGGTCTATAATTTTGTATGTGTGTGATGTCTTTGTCTCATTTTGACATCAAGGTTATCATGATGTCATTTGAACAAATTTGGGAGTATTCCTCTCTGCAGGTTTTTGGAAGAGTTTGAGAAGTATAAGTGTTAACTCTTCTGTAAATGTTTGATAGAATTCACCTGTAAAGGCATCGGGTTCTGGTCTTTTGTATGTTGGAATATTTTTAATTAAAGTTTCAATTTCAGTACTTGTGATTTGTCGTTTATATTTTCTAATCCTTCCTGTTTCAGCTTCCTGTAGAAGCTTGCACTTTTCTAAGAATTTGTCCGATTCTTCCATATTGTCTCATTTTGTTAGCATATAGTTGTTTATAGTAGTTTCTTGTCTTCCTTTATATTTCTACTGTATCAGTTCTGATTTATCATTTTTTGTTTCTAATTTTATTTGAATTATATTCCTTTTTTCCTGAGGAGTCTGGCTAAAGGTTTATGAATTGTGTTTATCTTCTCCAAAAACAATTATTTGCTTCTATTGATCTTAGCGATAGTTTCCTTTATTTTTAGTTCATTATTTTCTTCTCTCGGAGAAGGCAGTGGCACCCTACTCCAGTACTCATACCTGCAAAATCCCATGGACGGAGGAGCCTGGTAGGCTGCTGTCCATGGGGTCGCTCAGAGTTGAGCATGACTGAGCGACTTCACTTTTGCTTTTCACTTTCATGCTTTGGAGAAGGAAATGGCAACCCACTCTAGTGTTCTTGCCTGGAGAATCAGAGACAGTGGGCCCCCATCTGTGGGGTCACACAGAGTCGGACATGACTGAAGCGACTTAGCAGCAGCAGCAGTTTCTTCTCTGATTTTATTATTTCATTCTACTGCTTTTGGATTTTCTTTGTTCTTCCTTCTCTGGCTGCTATAGATGTAAGATTAGAATTGTTTATTTGAGATTTTCTTGTTTCTTGAAGCGAGACTGAATTGCTCAGAACTTCCCTCTTAGAACTACTTCTGCTGTGTATCATAGATTTTTGAGTCATTGTGGGGTTTGTTTTTGTTTTTTACATTCCTTCTTAGTTATTTTTAATAGCATTTTGTCACATAATTTACAGTGGCATAGGTTTATAAAAGTTACAACTGATTGGTAACTTAATCTCATCTTGTGTTTTCTTTTAAAATTGAAAATAGGGGAATTAGTTACCACTTCAAGGCTATTTCAGGATACACTACTGTAAAGGTACACTGATACCAGTTCTGTAAACAGCAAATATGAATATGACTTTAGCCTATTGGTTCACATTTTTAAAAAGCATCCTCATTTGTTTAAAGTTAAGTACTTTAAATGGTTCTTTTTTTTAATTGAGCAAGTATCTATTAACAGTTTTATTATTTTTGTGTCTTTAAGTGGTTTTTTTTTTTTTTAACTTTATTCTATTTTACAATACTGTATTGGTTTTGCCATACATCAACATGAATCCACCACAGGTGTACACATGTTCCCAATCCTGAACCCCCCTCCAACCTCCCTCCCCATACCATCTCTCTGGATCATTCCCGTGCACCACCCCAAGGATCTTGTATCCTGCAAGGAACCTAGACTGGACATTCATTTCTTATATGATATTATATATGTTTCAAAGCCATTCTCCCAAATCATCCCACCCTTTCCCTCTCCCACAGAGTCAAAAAGACTGTTCGATACATCTGTGTCTCTTGCTGTCTTGCATACAGGGTTATTATTACCATCTTTCTAAATCCCATACATATGCGTTAGTATACTGTATTGGTGTTTTTCTTTCTGGCTTACTTCACTCTGTATAATCAGTTCCAGTTTCATCCATCTCATTAGAACTGATTCAAATATATTCTTTTTAATGGCTGAGTAATACTCCATTGTGTATATGTACCACAGCTTCTTTATCCATTCCTCTGCTGATGGACATCTAGGTTGCTTCCATGTCCTGGCTATTATAAACAGTGCTGCAACAATGAACATTGGGGTACACATGTTTCTTTCAATTCTGGTTTCCTCGCTGTGTATGCCCAGCAGTGGGATTGCTGGGTCATAAGGCAGTTCTATTTGCAATTTTTTTAAGGAATCTCCACACTGTTCTCCATAGTGGCTGTACTAGTTTGCATTCCCACCAACAGTATAAGAGGGTTCCCTTTTCTCCACACCCTCTCCAGCATTTGTTGCTTGAGCATTCTGACTGGTGTGAAATGGTATCTCATTGTGGTTTTGATTTGCATTTCTCTGATAATGAGTGATGTTGAGCATCTTTTCATGTGTTTGTTAGCCATCTGTATGTCCTTGGAGCAATGTTAAGTGTTTCTTGAGACAATCCAGAGGGATGGTACAGGGAGGGAGGGGGATTGAGGAACACGTGTATACCTGTGGCAGATTCATGCTGCTGCTGCTGCTGCTGCTAAGTCACTTCAGTCGTGTCCAACTCCATGTGACCCCATAGATGGCAGCCCACCAGGCTCCGCCATCCCTGGGATTCTCCAGGCAAGAACACTGGAGTGGGTTGCCATTTCTTTCTCAAGTGTATGAAAGTGAAAGTGAAGTCACTCAGTTGTGTCTGACTCTGAGCACACCCGTGGACTGCAGCCCACCAGGCTCCTCTGTCTATGGGATTTTCCAGGCAAGAGTACTGGAGTGGGGTGCCATTGCCTTCTCCGAGATTCATGTTGATGTATGGCAAAATGAATACAATATTGTAATTAACCTTCAATTAAATTTATATAAAAAGAGAAAGTCTATTGTAGACATGATATATTCAGTCTAACTATTTAGACTGTTCGGGGATGGGTTTATGTGACCACATCCAATTCAGTAATGAGTTGCATAATCAGTTCCTCATATAATACAACTTCAAGAGCTTTCATCATCCTGGTTACCCTCTTTTTTGGCTTTCACTTACACATATCTTCCTTTTAAAGAAATAAAATATATATAAAAGTCCACCAGAATTCTGAAAGTTACAGTTTGTATCACATGGAGT
>SJYQ01008770.1:0-12631 GCA_006410935.1 Redunca redunca | reverse complement strand
TCACATGGAGTGATATTATCTTTGCCTTTTTATACTACAAAGTCATTTTTATTACAAATATTTTCTTCTTTTTTGGTCAAGGCAAGGTAAAGTAGGAAGACTGAGATTCCCAAATGCAGAATTTGAATTATGAGGTATCCAGATGAATGTGCACTGTATGCTCAAAGCCACCTTCAGCTGGGCTGTGATATGCTCCTGTTCAAGGTAGCCCCAGAAGTCTTTGTTGAGAGCAGGCCTTGGGAATTCAGGATGATTTGTTGAAGAGTGGTTCCACATTAGTAATTTTCTTTTCTCTCTCCAGTTGTGCTAAGATTGAAGACCTGAAAGCTTTGCTGCCATATTCCTATTTTGTTTCAACTATGTTCAGGGGTAATTGGTCAGCACTTTACAATCACCATGAAGCAGGTGAACCCAGACCACTTTTGCATCAGATCACATTGTCCAAGGGAACACAAGAACTTAAATACCTGCAAATTGAGCTCTACATGCAGTTCTACAACTTTCCATTGCTGAGTCATTCTGTTTTCATTATTATTTCTAAGTACTTTTTGTTTATTCTTTAATTTCTGCCATGATCTGTTGGCTATTTGCCAGTGCACAGTTTAGCCTTCATGTGATTGTGGTTTTTACAGGTATCTTTTTCCTGTAATTGTGATAGCATTGTGTTTGGAAAAGATGCTTGACACAATTTCAGTTTTCTTATTATAAGGCTTCATTTGTGACCCAAGATTTGATCTACCGTGGAATATGTTCCACGTACCCTTGCATTCTGGCATCTTCAGGTGGAACATCCTATAAATATCAGTTAAGTCTAGCTGCTGATTTATTATGTCATTTAAGGCTTCTCTTTCCTTCTTTTCTGTCTGGATGTTTTGTCCATTAGTGTAATGGAAAGTTAAAGTCCCCAGCCATTATTTTCTTACTGTCAATTTCCCATTGTATACCTGTGAGCATTTGTCTTATGTATTAAGGTGCATATGTATTTATAGGAGCATACATATTTATATATAGGAGCATATATATTTATAGTTTTTATATCCTTTTCTTGGATTGATCCTTTGATAATTATGTAGTGTCCTTGTCTCTTGCAGTGATCTTTATTTTAAAGTTTATTTTATCTTAGAGTATTTCTACTCTTGCTTTCTTTTGATTTGCTTTTGCATATAATATCTATCTATTTCCATCCTTTCACTTTCAATCTGTGTGTATCCTAGTTCTGAAGTGTGCTTCTGGTAGAAGGCATATATAGGGACCTTGATTTCATATCCATTTGGCCAGTCTCTGTCTTTTGTTTGGAGCATTGATTTTATTTACATTCAAAGTAATTATCGGTATTTATGTCTATTATTATTTTCTTAATTATTTTGGATTCATTTTTATGGGTCTTTTTCTTCTCTTGTGTTTCCTGCCTAGAGAGTTTCCTTTAGCATTTGTAAAGCTGAATTCTCTTCGCTTTTGCTTGTCTTTAAAACTTTTGATTTCCTCCAACAAATGTGAATGATATCCTTGATGGGTAGAGCAGTTTGAAAAATTCTACCCTTTCATCACTTTAAGTATATCCTGCCGTTCCCTTTTGGCCTGCTGAAAAATCAGCTGTTGTCTTTAGGGTGATCCACTTCTATTTTCGATGATTTTCCATTGCTGCTTTAAATACTTTTTTCCTTGTGTATAATATTTGTAAGTTGTATTAAGATGTGTTTTATTGTGTTCTTCCTTGGGTTTATCTGTATGTGACTCTCCATGCTTCTTGCACTTCATTGACTATTTCTTTTCCCNTTTAGTTCTCCCAGGTTCTTGTTAGACATTTCTTATGAATTTCTCAATCCTTACCTCCATTGTACTTCCATTCTATATAGTATCATCTTCACTATCATTACTGTAAATTCTCTTTCAGGTAGACTGCCTATTTCTTCTCCACTCTTTTCATATTGTAAGTTTTTACTTTGCTCATTCACCTGTAACATATTTTGTTGTTCTCATCTTATTTTTGTTGATGGATGGGACTGTGTCCCTGTTTTGCTGGTTATTTGGTTTGCAGAATCCAGCACCAGAGTTTACAGGAAATTGGGTGGAGCTAGGTCTTAGAGCTGAAATGGGGAGCTCTGGGAGACCACATCCCAATTAATATTTCCTGGTGTGTGGAGTTCTCTGTTAGTCCAGTGGTTTGCAGTCAGTGATTCCACTACAGGGGCTCAGACTCAGCCCCTGGACTGAAACCAAAACCCCACAAACTGTATAGCCAAGATAAAGAGTGACATACTAAAAGGAACAGAATAATAAAGAATAAACATAAAATTAGAAAAAATTTTAAATGTATTAGAGAAAATGAAACAACAGCAAGAAAGAAAACCAAAACCATAAAGCAAAAATATTAAAAAAAAAAAAAAAAGAATGCCAATAAAGGCCCTGGCAAGGGATGGGACGGGTGGGAATCAGATTCAGGACCTGTGAAGCTGGAAATGGTTTTTGAGGGGAGGTGGGCCTTAGATTCCTGGGTGGAGATTCAACCCAGGAGCAAGCAGTCTCTCCAGGACCCAAGTGGGCATGGAGATCTCTGACACATTTCCGTCATCTCCTGACCCCCAAATCTCTCACCAACCCAGCGAATCCCTGTTCCATGGGTGTGCTCTCCAAGCATAGGAAACCCTCTTCTCCACTCCATCCTGTATATTCTACCTCTTCACCCCATTCCTTTAGGTGCCAAAGATCCTCCACCAATGCCTGGTAGGTGCCATAATTGTGAGAAAACACAATATCCATACCCTCTTTTTCCACCTCTCTCCTGGGAAGTTTTATTAATAATTTGCTTTTTCCACTGTTTTGTGAGTAAGCAACTGTGTTCACATTCTCTTTAAGCTGAGTTTAGGTTTTTCTATTGTCCTCTTGTTATTCTCACTGGTTTTCTTTCTTCCAGTATCAGACACCAGAGCTGGGTGCACAATATGGACTTAAATAGGATACTCCCTTTAGAGGGTTCTCCTATTCAGAATGCCTTTCCAAGGGCACAGTTCTCAACCTAACTGTTACTCTTTCTTTTCACCCCAATTTTATGTAGACCTTTCTTCCAGTCTTGGTTGCAATAAGCTTTCTAACAGTCTGCAAGTAGTTATCATTGAGAATTGCTGCAAAGGTAGATGTATTTTTGATGTTTCATAACAAGTGGTGAGTTCCATATCCCCCTGCTCTGCCGTCTTGATCACGATCCTAGGGGGTTCTTTTTGACATAAAGTTTGTATTTGTTTGCACTCAGATCTTATTTTTTTATCTTTTCTCCCTGACTTATCCTGAAATGGTTGTTCCTCATTCCAAAAATAACAAAGTGGCAACATTTTATCTGCTATGTTTTTTTATGTTTTATACTTATTTCTCATAAGCAGTTGCATTTTATCATTGCAGTTATAGGACTGTCCTCTGGGGATTTCATCTAGTAAGGAATTAAGTACTGATTCTTATTATAACCAACTGGATGCTGAGTTCCAGAGAATAGCAAGACAGATAAGAAGCCATTTTAAAACGAACATTGCAAAGAAATAGGACAGGTAAGACTGGCCTGCTGCAATCCATGGGGTCACAGTTAGTGACTGAACAACTACATGTAATCTATTATAATTTTTTTCATCACTCCATTTGATCCTGTTATGTACAAATGAAAGATAATCAATTGATTGACTAGTCCAGTCATATATTTTCTCATTCTGTCATATATTTTTGCTTTCATTACAGTAGAGTACATTGTTGTTGTTGGTTTTTTTTTTCAATTTGTCTTAAGTTTTCAAATAAACTAGCCAGTCCCACTGGCACAGATAACAGAACTATATAGAAGAAATGTAAATTTCAAATTGCCTCTGGGTCTCTAAGCCCTGGGAATAAAATTGACAACAGTGCAGACACACTTGGTTAAGACTTGACCTCTTTATGGGAAAACATTTGTCTCACAGGACTACTGTGGGGAAGAAATGAGGTGACTGAGCTGTGTTTGGTGGGATTTTGTTCCCACATAAGCATAAAGAACCCCAACACACTGCAGAACATCAGTTTGGGGGGAGGGTGTGACTCAACCTGTGCTGAGGAACAAGTCCAATAAGCAGGGAGATAGGGGCTTCCATACCAGGACTCTGCTGTTGAGCCCCACTTCTGGCTACCTTGGGTCCTGCCATTCCTGTGGGGCACTGCTAACTTTTCTGCTGGGCCCTTTGCTCTCTGCTGGTCCTGCTGCTGGTGGTGTACTGGAGTTTTCCAGCCCCAAAACCCTACTGAGTTTCCTGGAGTTCCCAGTGGGGACCACAGTAGAGGTCCTAAACACTCCTACTCTGTCTTCTAGAGTTGCTTCTCTCCACTTTATAGTGATGCTTAATATAATGGGGACTGCATGGGCCACAATGTAAAAGTCCCATCCATTTTCAATCACAGGACACCTCATCCATAGGAGTCAGACGTGTCCATTTTGGGGTTTGGACCATAGTTCAAATTTGAACAAAAGATGTCCTGCTATATCCAGAGTTTCTGCTCTTGAGAACTGAAGTTTTGTCTTCTTTCTCTTAAGGATCTCACCTTGAAGGTCTGGCAGCCCTGCCCTACTGGTTTCAGAAGACTGTCAGGGCACATGTGTAAACTGCAAAAAGTGATGCAGAAAATAGATCCAGGGAATAATCCCCTTCTCACTGTCCCTTCAAATCCTGAAACATATGTAAGAATTCTTTGGAAGACTAATATATACATAACACATATATGGAAATATATTCATTTGTACTTTTTAGTGTATTAATGTACTTGTATTGTCTATTGGAGAAGGCAGTGGCACCCCACTCCAGTTCTCTTGCCTGGAAAATCCCATGGATGGAGGAGCTTGGTAGGCTGCAGTAGGTTGCTAAGAGTCGGACATGACTGAGCGACTTCACTTTCACTTTTCACTTCCATGCATTAAAGGAAATTGCAATCCACTCCAGTGTTCTTGCCTGGGGAGTCCCAGGGACATTGGAGCCCGGTGGGCTGCCGTCTATGGGGTCGCACAGAGTCGGACACCACTGAAGTGACTTAGCAGCAGCAGCAGTGTACATATGGGCTTCCCAGTTGGCATTAGTGGTAAAGAGCTTGCCTGCAAATGCAAGAGACGTAAGAGATGAAAGTTCAGTCCCTGGGTTGGAAAAGTCCCCTAGAGGAGGGCATGGCAATCCAGTCCAGTATTCTTACCTGGAGAATTCCGTGGACTGAGGAACCTGGCAAGCTACACTCCATGGGGGTTTCAAAGAGTAGGACATGATTGAAGCGACTCAGCACGTACACATTGGTCAAATATCATGGCGGTATTTTAAAAGTTTCAGTGTTTTCTTTTTCTCCAGAGTTGGGCTACCATCTACCAAACACTGTCCTTTTGATTTGTCCCAGAAATACTACAATGTCACTGCTGTTCTTTATTTTTGACATATCTTTTCTTGAAAACACAAATACTTCAAAGATGGTTACCAAAAAAAAGGTAACATTTACTGAGCACTTCCTTTGTACCCAGCACAGCTTCTAACCTTTGTAGGTATTAACTCATGGAAGTGTTGCAGAAAAGTTCTTTCAGCACCTAACACAGGCAGGACTGGTCTGCTCTTTCTAGTCAAACCCTAGAGATTTCTTTCCCTTTACATATTTAATCTGGACTCAGTTGTTTCTGCTGGTGAAGCTTGTTTGGCCATAGTAAATATGTGAGAAGATTTGGGAGTGTTTTTTAATTCCTGGGGCCTCTAAGAAATTTTCCACTTAAGTATACCTTTGAAAATAATGGCAAGAAATGTTTTTCAGGCATTCGTTCATTATTAGGCCATCATGCATTGAGTCATATAGCCACCAGACATTGGGCGTCTTCTCTTTCCACAATACCTCAGATAACCTCTTAACACTCAGATCACTCAATTTTCCATGATTTTCAATTTACAGGGATTATTATGATAGCCTCATTAATTCTACTTTCCTTAATTAGAGGCAAAGTTTAAGTCCTATGTCCTATTCTCATGTGCATAGGACTTTTATTTGTGGGAGAAGCTAGCCAAATTTTGTTTTTCTACTTTTACAGAGTTGTAAATAGTTCAGTCGCTCAGTCATGTCCAACTCTTTGCGACCCCATGAACTGCAGCACGCCAGGCCTCCCTGTCCATCACCAACTCCCAGAGTTCACTCAGACTCAACGTCCGTCGAGTCCATGATGCCATCCAGCCATCTCAGCCTTTGTCGTCCCCTTCTCCTCCTGCCCCCAATCCCTCCCAGCATCAGGGTCTTTTCCAATGAGTCGACTAATCGTATCAGGTGGCCAAAGTATTGGAGTTTCAGCTTTAGCTGAAAGAAATCCCATGGCTGATCTCCTTCAGAATGGACTGGATGGGTCTCCTTGCAGTCCAAGGGACTCTCAAGACTCTTCTCCAACACCAGGTTCAAAAGCATCAATTCTTCGGTGCTCAGCCTTCTTCACAGTCCAACTCTCACATCCATACATGACCACAGGAAAAACAATAGCATTGACTAGACGGACCTTAGTTGGCAAAGTAATGTCTCTGGTTTTGAATATGCTATCTAGGTTGGTCATAATTTTTCTTCCAAGGAGTAAGCGTCTTTTAATCTCGTGGTTGCAGTCACCATCTGCAGTGATTTTGGAACCCAAAAAAATAAAGTCTGACACTCTTTCCACTGTTTCCCCATCTATTTGTCATGAAGTGATGGGACCGGATGCCATGATCTTCATTTTCTGAATGTTGAGCTTTAAGCCAACTTTTTCACTCTCCACTTTTACTTTCATCAAGAGGCTTTTTAGCTCCTCTTCACTTTCTGCCATAAGGGTGGTGTCATCTGCATATCTGAGGTTATTGATATTTCTCCTGGCAGTCTTGATTCCAGCTTGTGTTTCTTCCAGTCCAGCGTTTCTCATGATGTATTCTGCATATAAGTTAAATAAGCAGGGTGACAATTTACAGCCTTGGAGGCCTGGCGTGCTGCGATTCATGGGGTCGCAAAGAGTTGGACACAACTGAGCGACTGAACTGAACTGAAAATGCTATTTAAGCAAGATATTTAAGTATTTAAGTATATTTAAGTATTTAAGCAAGATACAGGCTGGTGAATTATAATATTTTATAAAACCTGGTTATACATACTATTTTAAAGTGATACCATAGTAAAGACAAAGAATGATAGCATTTAGGTGTAGTGAAAAGAAGAATGAAAGTGTAATTTTTTTTATTATGCTTAAGGCAATGGCACTCCACTCCAGCACTCTTTGCCTGGAAAATCCCATGGATGGAGGAGCCTGGTAGGCTGCAGTCCATGGGGTAGCTAAGAGTCAGATATGACTGAGCGACTTCACTTTCACTTTTCACTTTCATGCATTGGAGAAGGAAATGGTAACTCACTCCAGTGTTCTTGCCTGGAGAATCCCAGGGACGGGGGAGCCTGGTGGGCTGCCATCTATGGGGTCACACAGACTCTGACACGACTGAAGTGACTTAGCAGTAGCAGTAGCAGTAGACCATCTACAACTATCGTCACCTAAATAGATCTTTAAAATAAGTATACTCAAGTATTGAATATTATATATAAATGTTTATTGTAACACTTGAATAGCACTAAAGGAAGACCTTGACATGAAGATAAAACATTCACTGTATGTATAAAAATTTACACATAGAAAAATGTAATGCTTTTTATATAAAGAATTTTAGACACTTAAAACTTTCAAAAATCCCTGGTATGAGCTATTGGAATTATAAAGTTACAACTAGGCTTTAGANTTTAAACAGCACCTCCACTGCAGGAAAAATACTTGTCTGCCTTGCAACAGAGAAACAAAACACCAACCTTTTATACACAGAAGAGACTATCTCCCAATGTAAAAACTTAGGCAATTTTAGGCATTAATTAAAAGAAATAATAATGGAAATTCCATACTCGAGGAACATCCCATGTTAATAGGATTTTGATAAAAGTAAGCTTTAAAAATTTTAATATATACCTACATGTTTATGTTTTAAATCTTAGAAATAATCAAACCATAAGTTAATTCTTTTTTGTTTGTTTTGGCTGCACTGGGTCTTTGTTGCTGTGTGCTGGCTTTCTTGAGATACAGAAAGTGGGGGTTATTCTCTGGTTGTGGTGCTTGGACTTCGTGTTGCAGTGGCTTCTCTTGCAGAACACAGGCTCTAAGTTGCTCACGCTCAGTCGTTGTGGTACATGGGCTTAGTTGCTCCACGGCATGTGGGATCTTCCTGGACCAAGAATCAGAGTCATGTCCCCTGCATTGGCAGGTGGATTCTTTTCCACTGGGCCATCAGAGAAGTCTCAGGATTTTATTCCTAACATCAATAGTTAATGATATAGTTAACACTATCATTTAGCTCTTTTTTATAAGCACTGATGCACCAACAGTTAAATGTACCATTTAATAAAAGAGTAACACAAAGCTTACCATCATTAATACCCAAACCCTATAGTCACTATTCTGAAACACATTGATTTAGAAAACAACTTTCTTTTGAATATGGCCTAAACTCAGGATTCTTACTGAAAATTAAACTTTAATATTAGGAAAAACTAAGGCTTAGATAAGTAAAAGTGAAATAAATACCCAAGTGACTTAAGCATTGTTAGTCGGTCTGTGATCTCCAGTTATATTTCAGATAGTGGGTATGAAGTTGTAAACTCACTATCCAGATCACTTAAGAATGCTTTAGGATATTGGTCACTTTAAGGTTGTACTTTTTAATTAAGAAAAATATTTATGGAACAAAATATGTATAGGCTTTTAAAGTATCTTCTTACAGTATAGACACTCACAAATTTGAGCCAAATATTCATTAAAGCAGAGCTGAGAGTTCAATTTCCCAAGAAGAATGATGAGAAATAGGTCATTAGTCTTTCATTCAAGTGAAATTATCATACAATTAATTAGAACCCTCCTTAATGTATGAGAATCCAGCTCCGCTAGTAGCAGAATTATTAATGGCTCATTTTAGCATTATTGAAAAACAGATTCTGGTTGGCTCAGGAAATTAATGTCTCCTGGACTTTGGAGTAATGTAGTCAACTAAATGACTTTTAAGTTAATGATTAGAATCACATTAGAAGTCAAAGTTTAGTAAGTGTCACCTCTCAGAATTCCATGTAGATATATTTACTTGAGAATAGATGGAAGAAGTGAATGTAATTTACATCACCCTCCCTGATGCTGGTATGGCATGGNTGAAGTATTCTCACACTGTGTCTTGGCAGGACTGTGAACATGTCACAGATTTCAAAAGGATATGCAATCATTTTGTTGAAATGTTGCTGTTTAAGATGGCTCCCATGAAACCTCCAATATCTGTTTTAAAGAAAAAGTTATACCTACTGGAAGATTTTCCTAGAAACATCCCAGCAGCTTGAGTTAGGCAGTAAAGTGTGGTGGAGGACACATCTATACTGCAGAGCAGCTGACTGATAATTCATCAGAGCTGTAAATTCACTTACTGAGACCCTCTGGCCAATATTTATGTGTCAGAATTGAGTTGTTCTTTTGACCAGGACTGGATATTGGAGTTCCTGTTTTTCCTTTGCTTTGATATCCTGATAAGCCTGCATTTTGCTTGTATCCTTTAAGCAAGCCCAGTTAGAAGATAATATCATGAGGAAGTGGATCTGAAAAAGAAGGGTGAGCATGATGGGTAGTGAGCATGTGAGAAGGCAAAGCAAGTCATATTAGTCATATTAGATTTTCTGTGCTGTTAAAATGGAGAGGGTTATTCCAGATTAACACTCATTTTGCTGTCAGAGTTGAGCACAAACTCTGCTAGGTTGCTTCATATTAACAGGGTGAAAAAAGTTAGTACACGGACATAATGAACTTGGAGAAGATGGCCCAAGTTACTGTTAAGAAAAGGTAAAAATGAAATACAACAGGGTGCTATTTACCATTACAAGAGATGTATGGCTAAACCAATACAATATTGTAAAGTAAGCCTCCAGTTAAAATAAGTAAATTTATATTAAATAATAATAATAAAATACTGAAAGAAAACGAGCAAAAGTTCAGAAACACGTTGTATGGGTATTTTAGAATCACTGTTGTGGAAAGAGCTTTTCTATTTATAGTTAAAAATCAACTCCCCAGAGGCTTAAAAGTGTGAACAATGTGGACTACATATTTAATGTGAAAAAATAATGTAAAACTAAGAGCTATAAGTAAAGCATACACTTTCTGCATTATCACATCTTTAGAGTGAAACTATTTAATTTCATAACTGCCATTATTTCAATTTATAACATATAAACATCCTTACTGTCATTCTTTACAGTTGATACAGCAACAATTATTTTCTATCTATTGTCTTGAAAAATAAATCTGTATTTCAAGTACCTTATATTTCAGGGTCACTTCACAATATTTTGGGGGCTTCAGATCAAGGTATAATTTGCCCCCTCTATTAAAAATTTGCTTGCAGTTTGAAAGTTGGCTATTGAGGAGTCAGTTCAGTTCAGTCGTCAGTCATGTCTGACTCTTTGCGACCCCATGAATTGCAGCACGCCAGGCCTCCCTGTCCATCTTCAACTCCCAGAGTTCACTCAAACTCACATCCATTGAGTCAGTGATGCCATCCAGCCATCTCATCCTCTGCTGTCCCCTTCTCCTCCTGCCCCCAATCTCTCCCAACATCAGACTCTTCCAGTGAGTCAACTATTCGCATGAGGTGGCCAAAACACTGGAGTTTCAGTTTCAGCATCACTCATTCCAAAGAACACCCAGGACTGATCTCCTTTAGGATGGACTGGTTGGATGTCCTTGCAGTCCAAGGGACTCTCAAGAGTCTTCTCCAACACCACAGTTCAAAAGCATCAATTCTTCGGCACTCAGCTTTCTTCATAGTCCAACTCTCATATCAGTTAGTTTTCACTAAATACAACAATATAAGATTATCAATTTGCAGGACTCCATAAGGAAACATAATAGTGTGCCAAAACGATAACATACATATTTGTTTATTAAAAAAAAAACCACATATAAGTGAATTTTCTTTTTTTTTCTTCAAGTTTTCATCAGACCTTTTAGGGGGTAGTTGTAATGATATTGAGCTTTATAACCACAGAAACCTTTTGAATCTAAAACTGCAAAATAGGAGGGCAGTTACAATATGATGGAGGAATAGGATGGAGAGAGTACTTTCTCCCCAACAAATTCATCAAAAGATCATTTGAATGGTAAGCAACTCCCACAAAACAACTTCTGGACACTGGCAGAGGACACCAGGCACCCAGAAAGGCAGCCCATTCTCTTCAAAAGGTGGTAGGACAAAATGTAACACAGAAAAAGAGAGATGGAAGAGTTAGGGAAGGAGACCCGTCCTGGAGAGGGAGTCGTGAAGGAGAAGTTTCCAAACAGCAGGAAACCCTCTCACTGGCAGGTCTGTGGGGAGTTGTGTAATCTCAGAGGGCAACATAACTGGGAGGGAAAAAACAACGTGCAGAATATGCACCTAACCACCACTCCCAGTGGAGAAGTAGTCCAGATACTCCCACAGGCCACCACAAGTGGGGGCTGGACAGAGAGATACAAGCTACAAGCTTAGGGTAAGGACCAGTCCTGAATGCCCTGAGGACAATCTCAGGGAGCTAACGAGAGATAGCAACCCAAACTGTGGGATAGCCAGAGAGAAAAAAAAAGAACCTTCATGTGAAAGGTTCTAACGTAATACAGCCTGGCTTGCTCACAGAAAAAAGGATTGAGTGAATACCAAAAGAGAGCTGTACAGGTCCCTCTCCCTGTAGGAGGCAGAGAGGCAGGTGTGCGACAACCAGAAGAGGAAGGCAAGGGGCAGTCTCAGCCCCAGAGATGGCATCCTACACCAAACTGTGAGCAGGCTCCCAGTTGCTAACCATGTCTTCCTGGAATCCTGGACAGTTGACATCAGCCAAGAGGGTCGCAGCCTGAGTTCAGCTCCCCAGAGGAGACACACAACACACCTGAGATGGTGCTCTTGCAGTGCACCAGGGAAACTGAGTGGCCCAGGCCGAAGAGGTGATTAAGATGCACGGCCCACCTGGGACAGTGTGCTTACTTAGCACCTGGTTTTCTGAGCTGCTCAGACCTGGGAAGACACAAAACACATGCCAACTGAGTCTGTGCCTTTGTGGAGTACCTGAGAATCTGATCCTGAGCAGCTTACATCTAGGAAGTGCACAAAATGCAGGGCCTACTTTGGAAGCACCCCTGCAGAGCAACCTGGAGCCTAAGCAGTGTAGACCCAGAAAGCACACTGTGAGCTGGGGCAAACCCAGCGTCATAAAATGGGACAAGACCATACACTGCAAAACACACACTGCAAACATTCCTCTAACACACACAACAGTGATGTTTGTTTGCAGTTGTCCCTCCCTCCCCATAACACAATGGAACAAGTAAGCCAAAATAAATGACCACCTTCTCGTTCTTGTGGCAGGGCAGAAATTAGACACTAAACAGACTTGCAAACAGAGGAAGGCAAAATAAACGAAGAGGGAACCATTCTGGAAATGACAGGTAAAAACCTGTCACTTTTTATTTTTACCTGTCAACTGACAGGTTAAAAACCAACAGATAAAAACAGTTAACATTGACTAAGCATTGGAAAGGGGATATAGAACTTCAGCA
>SJYQ01008763.1:498863-593523 GCA_006410935.1 Redunca redunca | reverse complement strand
GCCTGGAAAATTGCACGGATAGAGAAACCTGGAGGGCTACAGTCCATGGGGTTGCAAAGAGTTGGACACAACTGAGCAACTAACACTTTCAAGAGGTGCAGAGGAGCCACAATCCCTAAGAAGGCCAGGGAAATCAGGCCTGGAGGCAGTGAAACCAGGAAGTCTTCCCTAATAACATTACCAGTGTTCCAGGAGATTCCCTAACTGACCCCCGCCACCCTGCAAGCAGCTGCACAGGCCCCAGTGGCTTTACTTGACTAGTTCTGACCTGCAGGGCCTCAATAGGGCTTCTGCCATTGCTGTTCTGAGAGCTGCATTTCTCAGGATACTGCCCTCGCTGGCAGCCTTGCCTTCCAAACCCAAGTCTCTGGTTCCCTCTGTTACCATCCCTGAGGATCTCTCTCTTTAGCCCTGACAAGACACACCCTTTCCAACCCATTTTCCTACATCTTGTTTGATTTACTTGAGAGAGTCATCTGCCCATTTTTAAGGCTGATTCTACCCTTGGGTGGAATTCAGCTTTTTAACTCTTCTTCAGGAATAGAACAGTGTGACCTTGACGGGAGGCACCAGTTTTCCCTACAGGCTCACCTCTTTACCTTCTCACAGCCCTGTGTTAATATTTACCTCTTCCTGCTGTAAAGCCTATGCTATCTTTAGACTACTTGATACTTTGCCTTGTCTCATCTGAGTCAAGTTTAGCTACCAGCTGAGCCACCACCTGGATGTTCTTTGATTTCAATATCCAAATCTTTCCAAGGCCTAGACCAGTGGTTTTTGGCCCCTGGCTGCAGAATGAAGGAGGGTGGGGGGCTGAGCCTTGGAGAGTCTGACTTAATTGGTTGTGGGTGAGCCCAGATGTAGGCATTTTTAACAGCTCCCCAGTTTATTTCAGCAGGGGAACTATCTTCTAAAATCTCATCAAGGTTATGCTTAACAATACTGAAAGGTTTAAGCAAGAAGTAAAAATTGAAAACATAAGATCAAACAAGAGTGAAGAGGGTAATATACTCGCAATCTCTAATAAGTATTCGCAAATATTAACTTTTGAGTTAACAATTTTGCAAGTAGGGTCAATGAGTTAGCCTTTTTAGGCCATTTCAGCGTATAGGTCTGAAAGTCATGTGAATTCCTCTTGGCCGTTGTGTACCTATTAATATTGAATTTAAATAGAAAGTGGGTGGGGGGAGAGAAGAAGGCTTTACAGGATGTAACATAATGGCTGGTTGTCTAGTCTCTCTAAGATAAGTGAGGAATGGCAGATGGTAAATTCTGTTTATCTCGGATGTTTGGTTCATTCAATAATGAGTCATCTTTTGACAAAGTGCTTGAGGTAAATATATTGACAGCTATGAGGATACCAGGTGTTCAGTATTTATCCCTGACTTCACATGTCAGTTTTCAATTTATTTCCCTGTATATTCTCCATTCTGAACTGTCAATTATAGTGATAAGAAAGGAGCAGGAGGAGGGAATCAATGTTCCTTCAATGATGGGATGGGTAAAATGCCATAGAACAATGGAAATAACATCTCAACATGGCTCACATTATGTACCTGAATCACCAGTGTTGTGAAGGTGAGGTGTAGATAACTAGTGTGGATAATTAGGAGAACAGTTGTATTCAACTGCTGCTGCCGTTGTGGAAAAACCATGAGAAGACTTACCCCAAACTGCTGTTTGGTACACAACGAGGCAGAAGTGCAAGAGCTAAAGAGCAGGAGAACCCACCAGCTGTGGTAACTTGTCATTCTTTTACAGCCAATTAACATTTGAAATCCATGTCCTATGGTTGGGAGTCACCATCTCCCACTATAGAAATTGAGCGTGTCAGGCACTTACTTTGCTTGTTTCCACTGTAACTAGAAGAGGTGTCAGGAATATACAGGAAAACTGTACAAAAAAGGTCCTAATGATCTCGATAACCGTGATGGTGTGACCATTCACCTAGAGCTAGACTTCCTAAAATGTGAAGTCAAGTGGGCCTTAGAAGAGCATTACTACCAATGAAGCTAGTGGAGGTGATGGAATTCCAGCTGAGCTATCTAAAATCTTTAAAGATGATGCTGTTAAAGTGCTGCACTCAATATGGCAGCAAATTTGGAAAATTCAGCAGTGGCCACAGGACTGGAAAAGGTCAGTTTTCATTACAATCCCAAAGAACAGTAATGCCAAAGAATGTTCAAACTACCACAAATTGCACTCATTTCACATGCTATTAAGGTAATGCTCAAAATCCTTCAAGACAGGCTTTAACAGTACGTGAACTGAGAACTTCCAGATGTGCAAGTTGGTTTAGAAAAGGCAGGGGAACCAAAGATCAAATTGCCAACATCTGTTGGATCACAGAAAAAGCAAGGGAATTCCAGAAAACCATCTACTTCTGCTTCATTGACTATGCTAAAGTCTTTGACTGTGTGGATAACAACAAACTGTGGAAAATTCTTCAAGACATGAAAATACCAGACCGCCTTTCATGCTTCTTGAGAAGCCTGTATGCAAGTCAAGAAGCAACACTTAGAACCAGATGTCGAAAAATGGACTAGTTCAAAATTTGAAAGGGGTACGTCGATGCTGTATATTCTCACACTGCTTATTTAACTTGTATGCAGAGTGCATCATGTGAAATGCCAGGCTGGATGAAACATAAGTTGGAATCAAGATTGCCAAGAGAAATATCAATAATCTCAGATATGCAGATGACACCACCCTAATGGCAAAATGTTGGGCTTCCCTTGTGGCTCAGCTGGTAAAGAATCCACCTGCAACGCAGGAGACCTGGGTTCAATTCCTGGGTTGGGAAGATCCCCTGGAGAAGGGAAAGGCTATCCACTCCAGTATTAACATGAAAAAAATGTTCCAAACATGATCTGGGAGAAAACTGTTTGGGTCTTCCCTTGTAGCTCAATTGATAAAGAATCTGCCTACAATGCAGGAGACTCCGGTTTGATTCCTGAGTTGAGAAGATCCCCTGGAGAAGGAAATGGGAACCCACTCCAGTACTCTCGCCTGGAGAATCCCAGGGACAGACAAACCTGGCAGGCTACAGTCCATGGGGTCATAAGAGTCGGACACGACTTAGCAATTAAACTACCACCACCAATGGCAGAAAGTGAAGAAGAACTTAAGAGCCTCCTGATGAAGGTGAAAGAAGAGAGTGAAAAAGCTGGCTTGCAACTCAACATTCAAAATACTAAGATCGTTGGCATTCGGTCCCGTACTTCATAGCAAATAGATGGCGTAAAAATGGAAACAGTAAAGACTACTTTCTTGGGCTCCAAGATCATTGCAGACAGTGACTGCAGCCATGAAATTAAAAGGCACTTGCTCCTTGGAAGAAAACCTGCGACAAACCTAGACAGCATATTAAAAAGCAGAGACATTACTTTACCAACAAAGGTCCATCTGGTGAAAACTACGGTTTTTCCAGTAGTCATGTATGGATGTGAGAATTGGACCGTAAAGAAAGCTGAGTGCCAAAGAATTGATGCTTTCAAATTGTAGTGTTGGAGGAGACCCTTGAGGGTCCCTTGGACAGCAAGGAGATCAAACCAGGCTAAACAAATAAAAGGCTAAACAATTGGCCAAAGGCGAGATGTCTAGAAAGATTTCATTTAAATATCTGACTATGCTTTGAGATGAGACAAGGGAAAAAAATCAAGGTTGATCTGGCTACCCAGAACTGAAAAATGACCCTGCAGAATGACAGATACCAAGTATGATGTTGTGGAACATGAACAGACAGATGGAGTTTGAATGTCAGATCGGCAACTCACTGTCCTCATGGCTTTAGACAAGTTACTTTTCTCTCTGTGTTGATTTCCTCATTTGTAAAATGTAAAATCATATGCTCCTTGCAGAATTATCAAGATTAAATAAAACCACACATCGAAACATCTAATATAATGTCAAAAATGACAGAATGAACTCTGTTCATTTCCAAGGAAAACCATTCAATATCACAGTAACCCAAGTCTATACCCTAGCCATTAATGCTGAAGAAGCTGAAGTTGAATGGTTCCATGAAGACCCACGAAACCTAAAACTAGCCCCCCAAAAGATGTCCTTTTCATTATAGGGGACTGGAATGAACAAGTAGGATGTTAAGAGATGCCTGGAGTAACAGGCAAATTTGGCTTTGGAATACAAAATGAAGCAGGGCAAAGACTAACAGAGTTTTGTCAAGAAAACACACTGGTCATAGCAAAAACCCTCTTCCTACAACACAAGAGACAATTCTACGCATGGACATCACAAGATGGTCAATACCAAAATCAGACTGATTATGTTCTCTGCAGCCAAAAATGGAGAAGCTCTATGCAGTCAGCAAAAACAAGACCAGGAGTTGACTGTGGCTTAGATCATGAGCTCCTTATTGCCAAATTCAGACTTAAATTGAAGAAAGTAGGGATTTAGGTCAGATATGACCTAAATCAAATCCCATATGATTATACAGTAGAAGTGACAAATAGATTCAAGGGATTAGATCTGATAGAGTGCCTTAATAACTATGGACAGAGGTTCGTAACTTTGTACAGGAGACAGTGATCAAGACTATCTCCAAGAAAAAGAAATGCAAAATGTCAAAATGGCTGTCTGAGGAGGCTTACACATAGCTGAGAAAAGAAGAGAAGCTAAAGGCAAAGGAGAAAAGGAAAGATATACCCATTTGAATGCAGAGTTCCAAAGAATAGCAAGGGGAGATAAGAAAGACTTCTTCGGTGATCAGTGCAAAGAAATAGAGGGAAAAAAATACAGTGGGAAAGAGTAGCAATCTCTTCAAGAAAATTAGAGATACCAAGGGAATATTTCATGCAAAGATGGGCACAATAAAGGACAGAAATGGTATGGACCTAATAGAAGCAGAAGATATTAAGAAAAGGTACAATAATACACAGAAGAACTATATAAAAAAGATCTTAATGAGCCAGATAACCATAATGGTGTGATTACTCACCTAGAGCCAGACATCCTGGAGTATGAAGTCAAGCTGGCCTTAGGAAGCATCACTATGAACAAAGCTAGTGGAGGTGATGGAATTCCAGCTGAGCTATTTCAAATCCTCAAAGATGATGCTATGAAAGTGCTGCAGTCAATATGCCAGCAAATCTGGAAAACTCAGCAGTGGCCACAGGACTGGAAAAGGTCAGTTTTCATTCTAATCCCAAAGAAAAGCAATGCCAAAGAATGTTCAAACTACCACACAATTGCACTCATCTCATGGTTTTTCCAGTAGTCATGTATGCATGTGAGAGTTACACCATAAAGAAAGCTGAGCACTGAAAAATTGATGCTTTTGAACTGTGGTGTTGGAGAAGACTCTTGAGAGTCCCTTGGACTGCAAGGAGATCCAACCAGTCTATCCTAAAGGAAATCAGTCCTGAATATTCATTGGAAGGACTGATGCTGAAGCTGAAGCTCCAATACTTTGGCCACCTGATGGGAAGAGCCAGCTTATTGGAAGACACCTTGATGCTAGGAAAGATTGAAGGCAGGAGAAGAAGGGGACAACAGAGTATGAGATGGTTGGATGGCATCACTGACTCGATGGACATGAGTTTGAGCAAGCTCTGGGGGGTTGGTGAAGGACAAGGAAGCCTGGCTGCAGTCCATGGGGTCACAAAGAGTCGGACAAAACTGACCGACTGAACTGAACAGAATATAATGTCTGACCCAGAAAAGGCACTCAAGAAATGATATTGCTACTATTATTACTACTACTGTTATTATTGAAGGAATTCAGCGTCCATCCAGCCTCTTTGCTCCATACTTGTGAATGCCCTGTGTGTGTTTTTCAAACATTAGCCAATAGCATTTAGAATCAACTAGACAACAATCTAAAAATGCAAACTCCTGAGTTCCACAAATCTCACCCATGGAGGGAATATTGACATTCTCTTAAAGAAGTCTAGAAACAGAGAAACTTCACTGCTGCTAACTGCTAAGTCACTTCAGTCGTGTCTGACTCTGTTGTATAAGCTGAATTCCTTATGGGAAACTGATGCCTCAAGCAGTGTGACCTAATGGTTAAGTGAACAGGGTCTGGGGTCCTATGGCCTTGGCGTCTTAGCAGATGGACTTCTTTGTAGTTGCTTTTATGTGTAAAACTGGCATAATGATAACTCTTACCTCATAAAGATGAAGTTTAAAATAAACATGTAAAAACAATTTCTAAGAGCTTGGCAAAGATTAGGTTCAATAAGGGTTAACTTATCATTTGAATTCATTTTCCATTATTTGGGCTTCCACTGATGGAATGATTTTTTTTTTTTTTTAAAGGGGAGATTTTTCCATTCCCAAACTTTGCAAACAAATATCCCTGTTGGTTTTCACGTGAAAAGTGACAACACGGCAAGCTCATTTCTGACAGGTCCTGTACTGAAGAAGGGCAGGCCTGTGAGCGGTTCCAGCTTGTCTTAAGAGCCTTTGCCAATGTTTTATACTAATACTGTAGACTTAGGAAGGTTTTCTTGATAGCTAAACTAAATCTTACAAATTAAAATCCCACATACGAGAGTGTGTAGAAAAGAGTACGTGCATTCATCTTTCCAGTTCTCTGAGGATCCATCAGCTCCTTTCACTGGTCACTCTTAGCTGTCTGACGCCGCAGTAGTTTTTGCTCTGCCTGGAGTCAGGGCCGCACTCTTGACATAGCTGCTTTGCCTTACAAGTTTTAGAGGAAATGTGAGTGCTGCAAAGACACCTCCGCCCACACACAAGCGTTCCCCTCACCTCTGCCCCACACCCAGAGGGCTTCACCTTCACCCAGTCATTTCCCCTCTCTCAGCTCTTTGTCCACGTCACAGCCCTCATCACTGTACATAATTTCATAACTTCTTTCCTGCTTTGTTTCCAGGCTGTGCCCCTCCGTGTGCACATCTGTCCATAGCTACCAAGAAGACAGAGATCTCATCTGTCTTGTTTCCCCCTTTGTCACCAGCATCTATCTCAGTGCTAGATCTCAACACACAGCAGCTCTTAACAAATATTGGATAGTGAGTGACTCTAAAGAGGCATTCCCTTGGGACTCTTCTATCTGGAAGAAAAGGTGAGGGTTGGATCTGAATAAACAATAAAGGAACAAAAACTTTAGACACAACCTCTGTAATTTCTAAGAGTGTGGCCATGGGCCAGCTTCATACCACCACTTTTAAGATCGTTAAATGAAGATCTTCCACCTTAAATGTGAAAACCAGCAGCTACACTGAGGCTGGTGAAGTATTGAAGTCATTGGAAGTGATTATGAGTAAAATACAGTATAATCTTTTTTTGAGAGAGAGAGAAAAAAGAAAAAACTTTGATGAAATCAGATCTAAAATCTTCTGATATTTCTGAAAGAAACTGGGTCCTTTCTTCTCTTTACCATTTTTGCCATTTTGATGTTTAAAGTGAAATTGTCCCCTTAGCATCCAGTTGAGCTGGTCTCCATGCCCTGGGTGCCCCCATCCCTCTACCCAAACTGTACGAATGAGTATTAGACTTGGAGGGACTTTGAAAATAATCTTGTCCTCATTTTTTCTTGAAGAGGAAAGAAAAGACCAAGCCACACTGTGAAAGGGTCTCAGGACCCAGAAAAGGTCTCAGGTCCCTTGACTCCCCTGCTCACCCTGCCCTCCTCCATGTCAGTCTCACCTCACCTTGGACTTCTTCCCCTCTGACTCTCCAGGGCCTGATCTACTTTTCAGCCCCAGTGCAATCATGCGATATCCTGTCTGTTCTGAGGACAAGAACAACCCTGCAGATGTCATCCAGGCCTTTCTTTTCTGGCAGCACTAAATGAGCCTTCCTTTCTCCAATCAGCAAGTCCAGCCACAACCTTTCCAACCAGGAAGAATCCTGTCACTGAAGACAGTTCTTTCACTCTTTAATCACTCTGGGCTTACTCTGTAAGTCTGAAAGGCAGTAGAAAGCCTCACTTTCACTACATCGTAATAATCAGGAAGCTTTGATTTTTTTCTCCCTCAGATGCCAAGGCCAGAACATTCTCTGCCCTTCTTGCCATATCCCCAACCCAGAGGGTGAGAGGACTCTCCCAAATACTTTGGTGAAGAAAGCACCAAAAAATGCTTAGGTGTAAGTCCTGACAGACCACTGAGGAACTGAGGAAAGACAGTCCTCATCCACAACCAGTCTGGGGAGGTGCTCAGGACCCACACAGACCCTGGAGTCTGGGGGACAGAGTTGAGTTGCTTCGTTCTACCTTCCCCTCCCTTCCGTCCACCTCTGCGGCAGAAACTGAGATGGGCTGAGAAATCCTCTGCCATGATCCTCACTCCCTAGAAACTCTGTTCACTCAACAGTTAACCCCGTGGGCAGTTCACTTTTTTCACATGGTTTCATATATTGCCTAGTCCAAGTCGGAGAAGGCAATGGCACCCCACTCCAGTACTCTCCAGTACTCTTGCCTGGAAAATCCCATGGATGCAAGAGCCTGGTGGGCTGCAGTCCATGGGGTCACGAAGAGTCAGACATGACTGAGTGACTTCACTTTCATGCACTGGAGAAGGAAATGGCAACCCACTCCAGTATTCTTGCCTGGAGAATCCCAGGGACGGGGGAGCCTGGTGGGCTGCCATCTATGGGGTTGCACAGAGTCGGACACGACTGAAGCGACTTAGCAGCAGCAGTCTCTTCATGATTTTTTATTGGTTGGTTTGGGATTTTGGGCCAGTGTGTTGGAGGCACAGTGTGAAGGAGGCAAGGAGGAGTTGATGATTTTTAAGACAAAGTGTCTTACCCTCATCTTCAGTCTCTGCAACTGTCTTTGAGCTCATGTTCCCTTCATCACTTGAGTCATCCATTCACCAATATCAGAATTTTGATTGTTTATTTTATTGTTATTGTTGTTTATGGGTTTTGTTTTTGCTCTGTTAATATAAGAGAGTTATTGATTTTAAGATAAGGAGACCTTGGTCACCAGAACTGCCTATGCCTGAAGTTATAGTCTTCACAATACTCTTTATATACCTTCTCTGGCATCAATGTCATGTCCCTTCAACGTGTGAGTTAAGGTTACCTTTATCTCATTCTTCTTTTCTCTATTTGGTCACCTGTTATTCTTAAAAGAGTTTCTCATATGAACTTAATTTTGGTAACTTTCAACTTTGTATTAGACATAAATTTTAGAAATTAGTGGCATGAACTCTAGTTGAGATGGTGTGGTGAATTAAAATTTGAGGATCTGCTTTATTCTAAAAGCACTGCTGTGATATACAAAAAAGAAAATTTAAAAAATGACCATGTTCAAACAAGATAAATATCCGTAAGTACTATAATCAGAAAAGAAAAAGTAGAAAGAGGGACCATAGAGGTCTGAACCATAAGTGGGCAGAAGTGGCCAGGAGTTCTAGCTCCTGTGGAATTATGGGAACCAAAATACTTCTGAGAGCACAGGAACACGGGGACAGAAGTGAGACCCCTGCTGGTTGCCCAGTCACCGCCCTTCTAGAGGAACAGCTCTAGAAGTCATGCATACGTACTTATAGGTTGCTTCAGTTGTGTCCAACTTTTTGCAATCCTATCGACTGTAGCCTGCCAGGCTTCTCTGTTTATGGGACTCTCCAGGCAAGAAGACTGGAGTGGTTTGCCATACCCTACTCCAAGGGATCTTCCTGACCCAGTGATCGAATCTGTGTCTCTTGCAACTCCTGCGTTAGAGACATTCTTTACCGCTGACCCACCAGTGAAGCCCCTGCTGCTGCTGCTGCTAAGTCACATCAGTCGTGTCCTACTCTGTGCGACCCCTTAGACAGCAGCTCACCAGGCTCCCCCGTCCCCCTAGGAAGCCATATTTTGGACCATATCATCCTGCCCTACTCCTTCCAAAGCTGCCGACTGGACCAAGGGTGAGCTCCTTACTCAAAAGAATCCAAGCCATAGGGCTCCTATGAGGGGCCATAGGGCTCCTAGGAGGGCCCTGGAATAAAGAGCTTCACCAAACAAAAAAGAACTGATCTCATAAGATTCTTGTTCCAATGAAATTAGGTTGGGAGATATGTGAAGAAGTAAACAATTTTCAGTGTGAACTAAAGCTAAAAGATCCTCAGTTGGAAAGGAGGCAAAAGGGATGGATTGCAATGTCTCCTGTTCAGCTTTTCATCTTTCTTTCCACTTGTAATTAGTTTTCTTTATTAAGTTTCAACTAGTAACTGACATGGCTCTGTTTTCCTGAAGGGAACCTGATTAATACAGCAGTCACTGAGTGGCTGAGTGAAGATTTGAGGTTTAATCCATTTGATTTCAAAACCTGCACTCTGAAGAACACATTATATTGAAAGTTAAATGACAGATTTCTCAGAACTTCAACTATGAACTAGTGAGGTTTCCTCCAGAGCAAGCTCTCATAGAGAGGGTTTCTCCCCTTGTGTTTTCACTACTCACAGTCATGTGCTGACTTTACAATGCCACCAACCCAAAGATCAGAATGTGGCCAGACCAGTTCACTTCTAACGGCTGCCTCTGGCACGCAACTCTTGGCCCTGTTCTGTTCCGACTCTGTTCCCTAAACCCTCAGGGCCAATCTAAGCGCTGGATTTGCTGCCAGAACAGGAGTTCTCACAACACCAAGTACGCATCTTTGGGGCAGGCTGAAATCTCATGATGTTCAATAGGTCTGCGCTGCTTCAGAGCAATACAATCTCTTTCTAACACTCTTGGTTTCTTGCCCCTCCCCTAAGCTTCAACCCTTGGAGACCCTATCCTTTCTTGGTAATCCATCCTACTTGCACTCCTAGGACTAAGTATTTTGTTTCTTTTCATTCTCTCTTTCTTTCTCTCTATTGCTCTCTGCTAGAATCCTGGATTTCTGGCCTTCTAATCTCCCAGGCCAGAACATGCCTGTTAAGGTAAATCATGTATCAAAAGTCCTCCGTTGGTCTGTCGTCAAGAGCCATGGTCTGTCGTCAAGAGCCATGTTACTCTATACAAGCCACCACCGTCAGTTTAATGTTGTAGTAAGGTCTGCCTTACTGCACTGTGTTGCATTTAGGGGAGCCTTGAAGGAGGTGAATATCAAATTTCTCAGAACTAGATGCTCTGCCAGAGGGAACAGAATGTTCAGATCATTTTCTCTGAAAATTGCAAAAAAAAAAAAAAGAGATCAAAGAAAGAATCCTCAACATTATGGTCTTCAAATAAACTCACAATTGCTTCCCTAATTGTGAATGCCTTCTGCATCTGGTTTCAATCCTTTAAACGCTAAATTTAGTCCATTCATTGGTGAAGGTGAATAATTTCAGCATTCAAGTAACAAGTATATGATGGAAAATATGCTAAACTCCTGAGGTTTGTACTACACAATATCCTCTGACTACTGATGAGTGATAGTAAGTGACAGTCTGTTTCCCAGGCCACAGTTGAACAGTCTGTACGATCATTTGTAAAAATAACTAAGTCTTATAAAAATGGGTGTGATCTTTGGCATCTCCCTCTTTTCTCTCTGCAGCTACCACCTCCCACATCCCAGCTGTCTCCTAATCCTATGAGGCTTTTTGTTTCCCCAAAAAGCTTCAGTGGCACTTCTCTGCTCTTTCTTTTTCCCTCTCTAAGGAAATCGCAGTATTACCAGGGATGAAAATGGATGGCCATATGTCACAGAGAATGAAATATATTTTCCTAGTCCATGTCTTCTAAGCTGACCTAGAAGCCTGGGAGCCATTTCCCGGAGACAAGAATGGACCACGTGACCTAAGGAAGGCTCCCTATGCCACCCCACCCCCAACAGCAGGCAGCTAACTCCTACTCACTAATCAGGCCTTGAGCAAAAAAGTGACATCCTTGATAAAAATATTCTCCGACTTCCAGCCCAAGTCAGGGTCTTAAGAGTAATTATCCCAGTTTGTAAATATATCTTCATCTATATCATCTGGATAATGACTATCTACCCTAGTGATCTGTAAGAACCGTGAATATTTATGTCCCAAATCATTTTGCATGAAATTGGTATTAGTGGGAGAGTCTGTGGCAAGTAAACTTGGAAAAAGTCAAACTAAGCAAATTTCTTTACTGAAGGACTTCTTGGAGTCTTTAAAATGTTAATGTGTGTAATAATGACCAGTGTTTCACAAACCATTATTAACCATGGAACCTTTGTTCATAGCACATGTTAACACCTGGATGAACTAGTGTTTGGTGGAATATAGTTTGAGAAAAGCTAATACAAAATGAATTATAATTTCTGCCTTTTCTCTAACATTAAGGCAGATGCTAATTGTTACGGCACACAGGTTTCAAATGACCTTGGAAGCCGAAGTGGCAAACTGTGACAAAACTTCAGAGTGAAATAATCACAGAGAAAAAGATTGTTGGGCTAAAGATAAATTTGAGGAAGATACCCACAAAAGGAAATAATGAAGTTTCAGCTGAAGAAAAAGTCATGCCAACCAGCTGAGTAAAAAAGAGAACTGACAAGATTCTCCTTTTACTTGATGCTGATGAGTGAGAACCAGAAGGGCGGCTGCTGCTGGTACACGCAATAGGGAACGGTGTAGGGACCTTGGGTTTTCTGGCTGGTCTTCATATGACAACTGAACTGTATGGTCAACTTGTTCATGATAATGTAAATTTCAGGTTCCGTGGGGTTACATTATTCAGGAACACAGAAATGTATAAAGTTGAAGTTGATTGTTTTGTGTGTGTGCTTGCATGCTAAGCTGCTTCAGTCATGTCTAATGACTGTAGCCAGCCAGGCTCCTCTGTCCATGCGATTCTCCGGGCAAGAATACTGGAGGGGGTGGGGTGCCATTTCCTTCTCGACCCAGGGATTGAAACTGTATCTCCTGCATTGGCAGGCGGGTTCTTTACCACTAGATAATATAAAATATATAAAAACATTTCATGTTTAAGCTTTTGACAAAATCATTTAAACACATTAAAAATGAAAATATATAAGTACTACTGTGAATTATTCTAAGTGTGAGCTGGAGATAGATGTTTATTGATATTCCAAAGGGTTACTTCAGATCCTTTATGGAAAGAGAGGTATAGACCAAATAAGTAAATGCAGAAACAATTATTCCAAGTTTTGTGGCTAATAAAGTGATTTCTAGGAAGCTACTATGGCTCCACATTATCTTTTAGAGTTAATTCAGTGAGTGGTGATTTTCTTTTTGAATACAAGTTTATAGCAATGCACACAAACACATGTGAACCAAGGGGACTCAAAATCTTGTTTTGAAAATCAACTAACATTTACTTTTACACTTAAGCCAATCAACTGAGATGACAGTTCTTATGATGAGGACTCAAAACAGTATCAAGTTAAATTTGCTTTTTTATGTATAGATAGCACAAAGAAAGTAGAAGTTAGCTGTTGGAGAGTCTGAAGACTTTCAAACATTTGCGTTATTGCTGAAAACAAACTTAATCCATAATTTAACATAGACTATTTCTGTATATGTAAATACACATATATAGGTCAAAGGCAAAAATGGGAAGCAGACTTTGGAAAATGATAAACAATGGGGATTAAGCTTTTCTTTGGCTGTCTTTTATGTTGACCCTGGAATCTATCTCCAGTTTAAAAGATTACTGTTAAGAGATGTCTAATTCCAAAGGATGGCTACCTTTTAAAAGGGTTCTTAGGTCTTGACACTGGGAAGCAAAAGCAGAATTTGCAATCAGGACAAAACAATGGTTAAAAAAGATTTTTAAAAGCTCCTGTGTTCCTGAGATCATGGCCATTTCATTAAATTCTGAAATAAGGAGACAGAATGCTGGGTAAGAGGTCAGAGAAAGGCTGTTGATGATGTGGCCAAGTCTGTATGGGGAGAAGGGATGGTTGGCTAGTAATCAAGCGCAAATTCACTCCACTTTCTCGTGCTGCAGTCCCCTGTCTGCTTATTCTCCATCTTCCCAGGCTCAGGGAGTTCCCGCAGCAATCCCTTTTGGGTCCAGCCACTTTTGGGGGTTGGCCAAAATGTTCATTTGGGTTTTCCCATAACATCTTATAGGAAAACCCGAGCAAACATTTTGCTTACTGACTCAAGATCTATCCTCCATCAACCCTAACCCCTCCAGAGGGCCTGCCCAGTTTAAATTTCCTCGAGGGGCTTGAAAACATGAAAGCTCTTTGCTTCCTATCCCAGAGGCACCTGTACATGTGCCCGTGTATGTCAGATGCAGTGGAGCTGGGGGGAGCTTTCAGCACAGACTGTTACGTGAGGGTGTTTCACACTTTCCAGACATGGTACTGGCCTCTGTTTCCTGAGGGGTGGGTAAAGAGACATGAGACTGCTAAGGCTTCTCCTCAACACCTCACTTCACTGTATGAGGAATAACAGCTTGCTGTTTGTTTGGTCCCTAGTTTTTAACCAGACTGCCTGTCCACTTAGCTGGACTCTTGGGAACCTGCCAAGCCAGCCTGCTGTCCCAGGGTCTGCTCCAGTGCAGACGACTCATGCTTTTTCCTCTTGCCCCCGCCATCTTTCAGACATTGCCAGTCTGCTCCCTGTATACCCTAGGCCTGCTTGCTCTGAATTCGTCCACATGTACTTCTCTAGCCCTAGAACCCAAATTCCAACTCTAACACAGTGCCAGAGGGCTTTCGAGCACCAGGAACAAACAGCCACCCTGGCAGATTCTGCTTCTTTTTACTGAGGTATCTTTTCCCTGTGTCTTCAGGGAAAAGAAATCTCTCCATGAGGGTGACAGATGCATGAATAATTTGATTTGTAGCCCTACTATCAGTTTCAGAGCATCCTGAGGACTTACTGTGGTCACCAAACTTAGGCCTCCTAATACACTGCAGCCTGCTTTGGAGAAAGGTAAGCTTCTCTCTTCCCTGTTAGGCTCAGCCTGACTCACTTCAGTTGAGTTCAGTTCAGTCACTCAGTCGTGTCTGACTCTTTGTGACCCCATAGACTGCAGCACTCCAGGCCTCCCTGGCCAGCCTGTCCCTCCTTGTCCCTCCCAGAGTTTACTCAAACTCATGTCCATTGAGTCGGTGTTGCCATCCAACCATCTCATCCTCTGTTGTTCCTTTCTCCTGCCTTCAATCTTTCCCAATATCAGGGTCTTTTCAAATGAGTCAGTTCTTCGAATCAGGTGGCCAAAGTATGGAAGTTTCAGCTTCAGCATCAGTCCTTCCAATGAATATTCAGGACTGATTTCCTTTAGGATGGACTGGTTGGATCTCCTCGCTGTCCTAGGGACTCTCAAGAGTCTTCTCCAACACCACAGTTCAAAAGCATCAGTTCTTTGGCACTCAGCCTTGTTTATAGTCCAACTCTCACATCCATACATGACTACTGGAAAAACCATAGCTTTGACTAGACAGACCTTTGTTGGCAAAGTAATGTCTCTGCTTTTTAATATGCTGTCTAGGTTGGTCATAGCTTTCCTTCCAAGGAGTAAGCATCTTTTAATTTCATGGCTGCAATCACCATCTGCAGTGATTTTGGAGCCCCCAAAAATAAAGTCAGCCACTGTTTCCCCATCTATTTGCCATGAAGTGATGGGACCGGATGCCATGATCTCAGTTTTCTGAATGTTGAGTTTTAAGCCAACTTTTTCACTCTCCTCTTTCACTTTCATCAAGAGGCTCTTTAGTTCTTCTTCGCTTTCTGCCATAAGGGTTTTATCATCTGCATATCTGAAGTTATTGATATTTCTCCCAGCAATCTTGATTCCAGCTTGTGCTTCTTCCAGCTCAGTGTTTCTCATGATGTACTCTGCATATAACTTAAATAAGCAGGGTGACAATACACAGCCTTGATGTACTCCTTTCCCGATTTAGAACTAGTCTGTTGTTCCATGTCCAGTTCTAACTGTTGTTTCTTGACCTGCATACAGATTTCTCAGGAGGCAGATCAGGTGGTCTGGTGTTCCCATCTCTTTAAGAATTTTCCACAGTTTGTTGTGATCCACACATCAAAAGGTATTCACCCCAAAAGGGGAAACAGAGGTTGAGGCCAGAGGGCTTGAATGCAGCTAAGAGTTCTCCCTCTCATTTTCTCTTTCTCACACAAACCAGAAGGCACCTACCAGTTGTAAACACTGCCCCAGCGGTCTCCAATATGCCTTCCATAGTCATAGCTTAGGTTCAGCATTTCTTTGTGTAGGACACATCACCATAGCAGAGTCCCTTCAGCTCAGCTGACAGTCATTTTACACACACTGAACACAAGCTGTAACTGAGGATGAAACTGGTATCTCCAGCCTTCCATCTCGGTCAGAGATGGGCCTGAGTGCCCTCCCTGCCACGGACAGAAGCCCAAGACAGGCAGGTAACCTTATGCCCCACATCAGCCTCAGGGCATTGTGAATTTCCTTACTCATCTTCTGGGCCTTTTTTTTCCTTCCAGGCTGAGCAATAGTTTTATTTGTTTGAAGTTCAGGTCAAGAAAGTTATATTAACACTGTATCTTTACAACCTACATTCTATTTCATTCAAAGTGAGCATGACGTCGTGGATTCCTGTGAGAGTGTGTACTTTTACAACTTAGTTTATATTAATAAATAGGATAAAGCCAAAGAAAAATTGGCATGGCCTTTTAGACACCAAAGGTTCATATTCACAAGCTTGAGAAGCAGTGGTATGGAGGCAACCTTCAGATCTTTCATCCTGAAAGGGACTGTGGGTACCATGGGAAAAACAATGGGGCACTCTCTCCCTGTGTGCTGCCCAACTCTGGCCTGGCCCAGGGACAATAAAGCTAGATCTAACCTGGTTTCCAAGCCCTTACTCTGGCCATGTTTTCCTTCTCTAAGTCTCCAAACTCTGAGGCATGTTGAGGGTGACTTTGAGAGTCAGATACAGGCTCCCCAGGACACCTGGATTTGGGGCCAGGCCTGGTTGCTTCCATACTTTTGGGGCCTGGAGCAGAAGCAGCACAATTGCTGTTGAAGACTAGAAAGAAGTGTGTTACCAGGGAGAACTTCATCCTCCCTCTGTCCCTGGAGGACCTACTGTGTGCAGAAGGAGGCGGCCCAGTGAGCAGAGGGAATGAGTCCTCCAAAGTGAGATTGCTGCTGCTGCTGCTAAGCCGCTTCAGTCGCGTCCGACTCTGTGCGACCCCATAGACGGCAGCCCACCAGGCTCCCCCATCCCTGGGACTCTCCAGGCAAGAACACTGGAGTGGGTTGCCATTTCCTTCTCCAATGCATGAAAGCAAAAAGTGAAAATGAAGTCGCTCAGTCATGTCTAACTCTTGAAAGTGAAGTCGCTCAGTCGTGTCCAACTCTTCATGATGGCGTGGACTGCAGCCCACCAGGCTCTCGTCTGTGGGATTCTCCAGGCAAGAGTATTGGAGTGGGGTGCCACTTCCTACATAATCCTCAAACCATCTTAATAAGTTTTCCAATGTTTCAGTTCATTTCATTTATCTTCTTAAGATAAGATGGAAAAAAGTTTTAAAATTGCCTCAAGGCTGTATGCATCAACTAGATAAATGCTGGGGTCTGCAAGAGGTTAATACCTTGTAGCATAATCTCACTTTGGAATCCCATCAGGGCAATTTCAACCTGTTTAACATCAACAGGATGACTACAGGTCTCCTGGAAGGAGTTATCAACTAATTTCAGAATAGAGATAAAAGCCTGTGAAATATGCAAAGGCTCCTTTCTAATTAAATGATTCACTGAACAAATTTTGTTAAAATTTAGTTTCCCCATTTAGAACAAGTGCCATTTAACACCCCAAGGAGATGGGAAGTGGGGTGATGAAGGAGGATTTGGTGACCAAATTTGGTGATTATCTGCTCACAGATGGTGTGGCAGTCATTTGCAGGATTATTGAAAGAGGACTTAATCATTTTCGATCAGTGTTTTGGTCTCTGCCCTATCTATTCCATAAGCCCTTTGAAAAGAATTGGCCCTCAACCAAGAAAGAAAGAGGCTCTGGCTGCTTCCACTGTGATCTAAGCTACCAGATAACCTTCCCAGATTACTGGAATTACCTTTTGAAGGGATTCCCTTTTTCTTTCCTTGTCTCCCTACACTCTGTTCTCAACACAACAGTCAAAGTAATCTTGTTAAAATAGGAGTCAGAACAGAGAATTCCTTTGCTCAAAATTCTGCATCTCATCCAAAGTAAAAGCCAAAACCTTCAAGGCCCTCAGGGCCTTCCTAACCTGAATTCTGTGTGGACTCTCCATTCTTCTGATGTCTATGTCAGAAGCTTTCTCAGCCCTTTTTCACTGTAATAAAACTTCTGCCACACAAAAGCTCTGAGTGATCAAGCCTGGTCCCTGATCCTGAAGATAAATCTTCTTCAGAGATTATGAATCTGACATTTTGGGGGCTAGTCCGGGATCTTCAAGACAAGTCATCCAGAGGACCCAGGACATGGTGGCTACTAATGGACTCTCCCCACAGTGCTTCCTCATACCCTGTGGACTCCTGCAAGGACGATGAGCATCACAACTTCCCTTGAACTTGATCTGATGGGCTTGATAATCTATGTGAGCCTGCTTCTGCTGACTCCAAAAATCCTGAGTCTACTGTTTGGTTCTCAAGAAAATGCCTTCCTATCCTGGGCTCACTCCTATGCTGCATTCCACAATCGGTCTAACAGCTGGGACTGCGGAGTGCTCCTCTGTTCATTGTGGAAGGCTTCCCGTGGTGGGCATCTCCACTTCAAGGAAAGGACTTTCTCCAAGTCTGCGAATACCTTGGACAACAACAAGCGTATATGATGCCTCTTCTTAGTCTGGTGACATCTAACAGTCCTAAAAATGGACTGGTGCAACACTTCGTACCTTAACTGTGGACATAATGTGACCCTTACCTTCGCTGGTTGTTCCGTTTTTGCCCTTTGCTCCTTGCATCTGTAACTGTGTGACTGGATTTGTTTCTAGCCACATGAAGGCTTTTAAGTTACAAATGGTAGCTCAAACTCCTGCCACTGTGGCAGCTTCCTCCAACTACTACTTGGGGCCCCTGGATCACAGACCCTAAATATGAGGGTTAGGAGAATATGTTATCTCACCAATTTAGGGACGATGCCCCTTATCAGCTCAGAAAGCAGTTACAAAATGAAAACGATGCCTCTTTCCCTAGGCAACATAATTCTCGTAAAAGAAAAGGGGGGAATGAGAGGATAACAGGCAGGAAGGCTAGGGGTCTCCAAATGTAGGAAATAGGCTGCAATTTTCAGACATTTTTTATCTATCTCTTAATTAAGTGGCAGGAGGAAGCAAACTACAAGTGTCAGATTTTCGGCTTCCCTGATAGCTCAGTTGGTAGAGAATCCCCCTGCAATGCAGGAGACCCTGGTTCGAATCCTGGGCCAGGAAGGTCCCCTGGAAAAGGGATAGGCTACCCACCCCAGTATTCTCAGGCTTCCCTTATGGCTCACCTGGTAAAGAATCCGCCTGCCATGCGGGAGACTTGGGTTTGATCCCAGGGTTGGGAAGATCCTCTGGAGAAGGGAAAGGCTACCCACTCCAGTATTCTGGCCTGGAGAATTCCACGGACTGTATAGTCCATGGGGCTGCAAAGAGTCGGACACGACTGAGCGACTTTAAATGTAAAAAAATGAATGTGTGGGTTAAGTGGTTTTAGTCACGTCGATTCTGTGTGACGCTATGGACTGTAGCCTGGCAGGCTCCTCTGTCCATGGGATTCTTCAGGCAAGAATACTGGCATGGGTTGCCACACCCTCCTCCAGGGGATCTTCTTGACCTCAGGGAGCAAACCCACATCTCAGGTCTCCTTATTGGCAGGTGCGTTCTTTACCAGCAGTGCCGCCCAGGAAGCCCAGCCTGCGTCCTGCCCCGCAGCAATCTGACCTCAGCCCTACCCTTCCCCAGCCTTCTCTCTTTGCCCAGTTCCTCCTTTGTTCTGATTTTTCTAACTGTCATCTCAATGAGCCCCTCCTCTACCCCCTGTTCAGTATCATGTCTGTCCATTCTTCTTCCTTGTTGTAGTTCCTCTGAAACACTTTTAGCCCTGTGATGTAATATATACTTTGTATATAAATCTTATTTTATATTTTTCCCCTATCCCCTACCCCCCACCCCCACTAGATCATAAGCTCTAGAAAGACAATCCCTTTTGTTGGTTCCTTTACTGCTTTATCCGAAGGGCCTAGATCCGAGCCTGCCAACGTGTTAGGCACTGAGGGCTGCTGAACGGCTAGATGGCTTGCACCATCTAGACAGGCATTGGATGAAATGCCTGAGCACCAGAGCCTAGTCAAGGGGACAAAGAAAATTATCACAGAGGCCACAGGCCCTGAACAAGTAGGGAAATAGAATTGACTCCCTGGATAAAGCTGGAAGTTGAGAAAATCTTTGTCCGCAGTTCAAGGATTTGGCTTGGAAGCAAGTTCTAATCCCTGTTACGGGCAGAAGAGTCAGCCCCAGACGGTTGTGCCATCCAGCTGTTCAGCCACACCCTTGCTCTGGGTACACAGAGAGACGGACATAGACACAGGGAGAGACGCGCTCAGCTGGGAAACTGGCAAAGGTCCGAGGATCCTGCCGGAGGTGATAACAGACTGGAGCTGAAAGGCTGTCTCTATGAGCCAGGTGTGCACGCATACATGCATGCATAGAACACTGAAGAAGATGACTTCCACCGTACATGAGCTGAAGCAAATAAGGAAATGCAGCTTGCTCAGAGATATCAACGGTGCAAAAATAGGAGAAATTAGACTCAGAGAACTACAAATATTAGATTACTCTGAAAGTGATCTTAAAACAAATACGTTTAAAATATTCATCAAGAGGAGAAAAGAAATAGAATTCATAAAGCAAAATGGGGCATTTTGAAGAAAAGCACACAGAGATTTGAAAGGGAACCAAATAGAAAGGCAAATAATGAAAAACTATTTTTTAAAAGAGAATCTCCCCAGGCTGGCACTCTGTGATGACCTAGAAGGGGAGGAGGGAGTAGGGAAGGAGGGAAGGAATATATTATACAATTATGACTGATTCACGTTGTTGTATAGCAGAAACCAACATGAAATTGTAAAGCCATTTTCCACCAACTTAAAAATAAATTTTAAAAAATTTTAGGAAGTAACAACAACAACAAAAAGAGAATCTCTCTGATGGAGAAACCAACAGCAGCTAGAAAGGCTCTAAGTGCCACCAAAACAGTAAACTACCGATTATTGATGTAACTGGACTACCGAGGAGAAAACTCAGCTCACTGAGGTATAAACATTAATTGGCTTTAGTTTTCCTAATTACTCCTAAATAGGCTCTCTTGATACCCTCCTTTCCTGTCTATAGTGACTAGTCCATAAACACTCCATTGCCAGCTTCTTTCTGTGAATATGCTTAACCACTTAAGAAGGTGTTTGGAACCATCTCAGTTTAAGTCTCTATCTCATTTTAAAACTTGATTCCAGTTTCAACTCTTCCCCTTCCCTTAGCTCTGGGATGAGAGTAAATGAAATCTGCTCTTCACACTGTTTTCCCTTTTCTCTACCTTTGAAAAACTTGTCCTTCTCCACACATCTGACTCTGAGCCAAACTCTTGCTTACTGCTGGTAGCCTCTACTAATGGGTATTCTACGCACGGCTGGCACTCCAAGTTTTCCTAGGGTGGGGTTCACCTTCACTCCAGACCCTCCACTATGGAGCACCTCTCCCCAAAGAGGCATCTATATCTCCCTTGGGGCCCACACACTGTATTTTTCTGCTGAATTGGGCATCCCATCCTGTAACTCTGAGGCCACTGGGCAGCCCCACACCACCCACCTCTCCACTGCCCTCTGAGCTCCTTATGGGCACCAGGATCCACTTCCACGTCCTCTGAGGCCATAGATGGGGTGGAAGCGCCTTCTCTTTTCTTCCCAAGCATACTAGCTGTTCGTGGAACTTCAAATGCAGAGTGCTTATGCTGACTGTGCTCTCTTTTGCTTTCCCCACAATCCTGGGACAACTGGAGAAGCCCCGTGCAGCCTCCCGAGCTCCCACACTGTGCCATATCCTGCACTGGCAGAAAACCAGGCTTCAGGGAGGATAAGAACCTGCCAAACGAGTCCCCTGGGGAATGTGGATCTTTCTGACTCTAACGCCAACCCTTTCCAGTATGTTTTGCTGTAAACGAGAATATTCAAAGTCTAGGAAAAACTGGGGGAAATTAAACAACTTCCTATCCTGGGAGAGTTACCACAAGACTGCAATAGGAGCAAAGCATTAGTGGCAAAAGCAGAGGGCATTCAAGCCTTGGGCCACTGTGGTACCCCCCAGAAGTCCTCTGTGCTGAAGGGTTTGGAGCAGTGAGATGATGTTAAGGTAGAGGCACCAGGGGCTCCAGGGGGAAAGAGGAGAGGACTGTCTTTTGTGCTTTTGAGGAGAGGAGGCATGGAACCTGTCTTCCTGCTGTCTCTAAGAAACCTCTTGTTTCTTCCAGGCTGGCTGCATAGCTCGCAGTACCAAGACTGGGAGGAGGGGGCAGCCAGGACAGTCACTCTGCCCAGGAGTAAATACCGGACCTCTGACTGGCATTTCCTTTAAACGTTCATTTGAAAGCTGAGCATGGCAGACTGGTTGCAGGAAGGCAAGGAATGACAGAGCCCTTAGCCCATGGGTAGAATGGGTGTTCATATCCACAATTTTCAGTGGAGGGAATCCAGGCTCAGAGAGTGAGTGTGACCTGCCCAAAGACACACGGAGTGAGGACTGAATCCCTGTCTCCAGGACAGGAGTTTCACCCACTTTTCCACTTTCACTGCTTTGCCTTCCTTCCTGAGTCCCTCTTAGGTTTTATTTCTTAGCAAAGGAGATGGGGGGATAAGGAAACAAGTGATACTCTATGGAAATAAAATATGTAAAAGCACCCTGAAAACTGTGATGCAAGGAAGAAGCATTGCTATTAAGTATGGGAATGGTTTATAACCTTATTCCTTCCTTGTGTTGACTAATGACTAATAATTTTAATTCCCTATCTTCCCTGAGAACTGAACATTAAGGATAGGACAAATGTGACTTGGGCTGGACAGAGGAATGTTGAAATTGGAACATGATAAAGAAAGATTACAGAGACCTTCTGGCAAAGAAACTGGGGAAGGAGCTCATCCTTCTAGTGACTTCTCCTGAAAGCAAAATAGGTCACAAAAACAGGTTGGGGAAGAAATTTGGATCATTCAACAACCATGCAATGGAGCTCTCAAAAACAACTTTCCACGAAGGCAACTCTGATTTTTTAAAAGAGACCTACTTGGGGGTACCACTCACCAAACCAAGAAAGAGTAAAGATAAGGAAAAATAGGAAAGCTTCAGGAAGAATTTATCTGCCCCATGGATGAACAATAGCCATGATTTGGGGTCTAGTGTAAAAGAGAGAAAGTAGCATGAACCCAAAGGGAAAGGCCTGAATCAGAGAAAGTTCCTCACTTTCCCCCAGAATCCTCAGCCCACCAGAAAGGGAAACAGTGCAATCCCAACTGAGAACACTTTAAGTCATAAACGAGACCAATCATCACCTAGCTGCGGAGAGCCACCTACTGAGGGAAACGGGCATGTTTACCAGACCCAGACAGATGTGTTTGAGTGGTTATCTAAATGTGACCCCTAGTGTCCAACTTTCATGGCACTCACAGAGGAAAACAGAGGGGATGTGATAGGCTGGAAGTCATAGATGGAATGAAACATCAGAGCTAGAAGCATTAGAGAGCATGCAATCCAGTTTCCAAAACAGTGATTAAGGCCCAGCAGTGATTAAGTGACTTCCCCAGAGTCAGACAGATTGTAGCAGAGCCGGACTGGAACCCAGGTCTTCTAAGTCTTGGCCCAATACTATTTCCTGTACCTTTGAGAATATTTTCCAAAAAATGCTGCTGGCTTTAAGTATTTCATTATAGGATCTATGGAAGATTATAAAAAAACTTAGTGTTTATTTCCTATGAGCTGAATTATAAAGAGGATATTGACATTATTTACTGGATCTGAAGCAGTGCTAATCAGTGACTGAATCTTAACTTGTTCATGTTAAGAATTGTTAAAAAGATTTAAACCCTTTTCCAATTTTTTTCCCATTGTACACCACACATTTAAGTGACTGATTATGTCATTTCTCCTCAGCCTAAAGGTTTATAGTGATTTTCAAAGGAAAGAAAACAACACACCATGTAAAAGGAACAATCAGTCAGGGTGGAAATCAGATGGACCTGTTCCAAGATTCCCCGTCACGGCCACTGGTATCAACCGCTGTTATTTTCTGTCCATGTTCTGTCCTTCTGCTCACAGCCTGCCGAGTGAAGCCAGAGGGCGTCATGCCACTGTGCACGTTGGTTCTCCTAGAGACCCACGTGACCCAGCCTCAGCTGGCTGCTCACTACCATCCAGGAGTACTCGGGCCACTCCCTCAAACTCCTTCCAACAGCTCTTCCCCTTTCCAGTGTTCTTATGCTTCTATCCTTTCTCCATCCCCTCAGTTTATAGAATGATCTCATCTCAACAACAATGAAAAACACTCAAGGCCATTCCACATGACCTAACAAAACTTCCCTCTCTGTCAGTTTATAATGCCTGTTTGTCTTCCATCCTTTCTCAAAGGAAGAAATATCCCTTTTCTTTTCCAAGTCTAGTCCTCTGTTTGTGCTATGAATCCTCCCTAGGACACCGTTCCAAATGATCAAACTTCCTATCTTTATCCATTTTCCCTTCTCTACGTTCTGACTCCTCTCTTCCCTAGAAAATTGCCCAAATTTCCTTTAAACATAGAATGCAACATTTTGGCCAACTCTTCTTAAACTCAACCCCATCTCTACCCTTCTTTTATTGATAAATTTGATCTACTCTCATCACCTCCTTGCTGCTAAGTCGCTTCAGTCGTGTCCGACTCTGTGTGACCCCATAGATGGCAGCCCACCAGGCTCCCCCGTCCCTGGGATTCTCCAAGCAAGAACCCTGGAGTGGGTTGCCATTTCCTTCTCTAATGCATCAAAGTGAAAAGTGAAAGTGAAATCGCTTAGTCGACTCTGACCCTCAGCGACCCCATGGACTGCACCCTTCCAGGCTCCTCTGTCCATGGGATTTTCCAGGCAGGAGTACTGGAGTGGGGTGCTATTGCCTTCTCCCCATCACCTCCTTAACCCCTTGTAATCTCAATTTTATTCCAGTAGCCTCTTGAGGTCACTTTTCTAAATAATTAAAACAATAGTGATTTAATCATTAGGACCCAATGGCCTATTTTTAGTTTTTAGTTTTCCTTGACCTTGCTACAGGGTTTTGTTCCCTCAAGAAATATTTACTAAACATCTATTTGGCAAGGCCCTGAGCTGAGCCCTGTGGGGAATCAAGATGAGTGAGGCCCTGCCAGGAACTTAAAAGCTAGTAGAAGAAATAAATACAGAAATGCATTAAGTAAATAATTTTTTCTTACAGACCTAGCAATTTGATTACAAAAGTCAATGATATTTTTTCACATTATTTTGTGTATATGTCTAATCAACTGAGTTAGAATAAAAATTCCTTGAGGAAAGAGACCTTTTTCTGCTGTCTCCAGCTGAGTCCTTCATAGAACCTTGGTCCTGAAAAGTGTTTGTGGTGGTCAGCTTCTCCGACGGCCCCAAAGATCCTCACCTTCTGGTAGCCATGCCAACGTGTAGCCTCTTCCCATATTGAAGAGAGCTGACCTACGCCACCAAAAGGATACTGAAGAAATTATGGTTTGTGACTTTTGAGACTTGGTCATGAAAGACAGTATGGTTTTGCCCTACTTTCTCTTGCAAGGTCATTCACTCTAGGAGGAGCCTGCTGCCATGTCATAAGAATACTCAAGCAGCCCTATGACTGAATAGCCAAGTGACCTGTCTTAGAAATGGATCCTCCAGCTTCAGTCAAGGCCTCAATGACTGTAGCCCTAGCTGACCTCCTGACTGCAATATTATGAGAGAACCCGAGTCATAACCTCTCAACTGTCACCAAATGCCCACCCACAGAAACTGTGCAATGATCCATGGTTTTTGTTTTAAGATGTTAAGTTTTTGAGTAATTGTTATACAACAATAGATAGTAAATTCAGATTTTAGTACACAGAAGTGTAATGGTGCTGCTATAATAAAAGTCTGAAACATGGGAATGGCTTTGAAACTGGGAAGCAGGCAGAAGGTGAACAGATTTAGAAGAAACTATTAGAAAATCTTACAGGTGCTGACAGTAGAAGCTTGATAGCCTTTGAGGAGGCTGCAGGTAAGGCTTAAAAGAAAGGAAGGAAAAAGCTATTGGAAATTAAGCAAGTTGATCCTTCTTATGAAGTAACAAAATGTTCGGCAACATAGTATTTATTAGAAAATATACCTGATGAACTGACTGATCAAAGGAGATTTCCAGTCAATGTTGAAGAAGCCACTTGGTTTCTTCTTGTTACTTATGGTTAAGATTTAAGAGGAGAGAGAGAAGCTGCAGGAAGATAAACACAGAGAGCCCAGGAAGTGTTATATTTAAAGTTCCCCAGTTTGCCTTTCTAGCAGATATTTTTGAGGGTACTCTCAGAAAAATATGGTCTAAAGATGAAGCCAAGGAATTGACTATTAAATCCTTTAGGGTCTCAGAAAGATCCCAGGTTGTGCTTAGAGAACTATTAAATCAACAGGGCAGCTAAGAAGTTTAAAGATGTTGGCCCTTTGCAGTCAAAGAGAAACTCAAGAAGAGAAGAGCTTATCTTAAAGCAATTTGTGGATGTTGCTAATAGAGTGAACCCCAATAGAACTGCAAACCTACAAAATTTTATCAGACCCACAGACTATATTTTCAAAAATATAGCCAGCTAGTGTTAAAAGGGACAGAGATACTACAAAAAAGCAAAAGCAGCCTCTTGACTCAAACTCCTACAGGAAGAAACAAGCTGAGAAAACAATACAGCTGCCTTTGTTGAGCTACCTTTGATGGAAAGGAAAGATGACTCAGAGATTGAAGCTAAGAGTCGCTGAGGATCATTCTGGGGAGGAACGGCACTGCGTAATGAGGTCTCCTGTAAACGGTCTGTGATGAACCGAGGCTTCCTGCCAGCAGCCATGTGGAGTGCGCAGTCTTGGAAGTGGACCCTTCAGCCTCTGTCAAGCCCTGGACGACTGCAGTCATCCCACTGTTCTCTTGACATTCAAACACTGTGTGAGATAATAAGTGCTTGGTTTTTTCTCAAGTTTTAAGTTTGAGGGTATTGTGCAATGGAGTGATAGGTAACAAATTTACATTCAATAAATATTTGTTGAGGAAATTAAATAATATCTCAAGAAGAAAGATAATCAAATCACCAGTATGTTTCATAATTAAGTATTTAAAAATTTCCTAAAATGTATATGACTAGGCCATTGGCAGGGAGAGATATTGACTCTTAGCCCTGTTTCTTCTGTGTAGACACCTAATACAAAGCAGGAGAACACAGAGGCATCACGATTCACTTTGCCACTGTTGTCCTGCCACTTGGCTGCTCAAGGATTGTCCCATGTGTCTGTGGAGGGGCGTGACAAAGGGATTGTGCTCTAGGAGATCATAGCATACAGGAGCGAATGCTCACCACCCTCTCATTCGCCCTCTGTGTCCTCTCTTTGTGCTCTGAATTTGTGTTTTTCCTCATTGCTCTGTTTTCTGAGATAACATGAAAGAATCCAAGTGCGGCAAGTGAAAGTGATACAACCAGGAAACCCCATCTTATCTTTATACCTTTAGAAGTATTCCTTAGAGCAGGAAGCGTTTAAATACTTGATCTCAAGAGAGCAAACACAGAAGCATCATTACAAGAAGTCAGTAAAGAAGAAATAATCCCACTTCTCAAATCAGTTCACTGGAACTGATGGAACATTATCTCAGAAGAAGAGAATTATCATCAGATTCAGAGGTTGAAGGACTCAGTGAGAACAGTGCTTTCACTGGGCCTATATTCATGTGTCTAGCCCGGAGTTCTCCAGAATTCATGCCACTGTCTGAAAATTCCTAATGTAAATTGGTACCTTGAAGAATACGATATTGTTGTTGTTTTTTACTTCTACTAAACCCAAAAATACTGATGTGGAATTATCCTCTGAGCTGAAAGATCGTCAAATTAGGCTTGTGTTTTGACTGAAAGCAACAAAAGCCCTGCAGAAAATGGCCTAAACCGGTAGGAGTTCTCTCAAGTGAGAGAGCACCCAGGCCTGAGCACCCCGGGCTCCTTCTGGCCTCCTGTTCTGCCATTCTTCAGACATGGCTGCTGCAGGTGGACGCCCTGGTCACCTTCCAAGCAGGAGAAAGGGCACAAAAGACAGAACGGGCAAGTTAGTCACACCTGTCCCTTCTGAAAAGCTTCCACAGAACCCATATCCACAATTCCATCCACTTTTCAGTGGCCGAACCGGGTCACGTGATCATTCCTACCTGTAAAGGAGTCTAAAAGGTGACGTTTTAGTTTTCTTGCCTCTTCAACAGAGAACGGGAAGAAGGGAGTTGTGGGTCTGCCACACCTCAGGTTAAAAGAGATCTTGGGTAATTCAGTGACTCTGTCCTTCTGCCTCACACGAGATTATTCCCTAAACCCAGTTCTCTCCATTAGAGTGTGTAGTGAATGTTGAAATACAGAAAAATGTCTCTTGCCCTTCATAGCAGAACAAAGCAGCAAGAGTTGCCTTTTAGAAAACAGATGCCTTGGGAGTTACCTCACTGGGGGTCAAACCTGTCCTCTCGGCAGCAAAGGTGATTATTTTTCTTAATTACCATTGCTTCACATCTTGTTATGTGAGCTGTCGGCATCTCAATTCAGCTGATGACTTTCCACAATCATTTGAGATTTATTTGGGACCTAATTTACTTAACATAGCTTTTGCTGTGAAAGTTAATCAGGGGCCCCAAACCTCTTAATTAGCTCAATATTTTACAGTGAACACTACCCTGAGGAATGCTTTGCAAAAATGATGACAAGGCACAGGGTCTGTAGCTTTCAGAATCAATAAGTTCCCAACTAATGAATTAAGAAGGTCTTGAACTTACAATTCACTACTGGGTTCATGCAGCAGATGCACAAATGAGCATTTGTAAAGATAGCTGTTTCTTCATAGAAAATTTCCATCAGCCCAGCAGCTGGGTATAGGAGAACCTCTGTAGTCTTATAAATAACGATTAAAAAATGTGCTGCTGCTGCTGCTGCTAAGTCGCCTCAGTTGTGTCCGACTCTGTGCCACCCCATAGACGGCAGCCCACCAGGCTCCCCTATCCCTGGGATTCTCCAGGCAAGAACACTGGAGTGGGTTGCCATTTCCTTCTCCAATGCATGAAAGTGAAAAGTGAAAGTGAAGTCGCTCAGTCATGTCCAACTCCTAGCAACCCCATGGACTGCAGCCCACCAGGCTCCTTTGTCCACGGGACTTGCCAGGCAAGAGTACTGGAGTGGACACCTCTCAATAATTAAATTTATCTTGTTTTTGCCACCATTTCTTTAACTATTTCTTTTGAGACAAACTGTTTTGCTTTGTTTTCATGTTTCTACCAGCTTGATTTTAGTAGAAATCATTGAAGTAAACAAAAACTCTCTGTTGAAGCATCTCTCTATATACATCAACTAGAGATAAATTCAAAATGGATCAATGGAACAGAATAGAGAGCCTAGAAATAAACCCATATACCTATGGTCAATTAATCTTCAACAAAGCAGGCAAGAATATACAATGGGGAAAAGAAAATCTCTTCAGCAAGTGGTGTGGGTAAACTTGAATCAGTTCAGTTCAGTTCAGTCACTCAGTCGTGTTCAACTCTTTGCGACCCCATGAATTGCAGCGCACTAGGCCTCCTGGTCCATCACCAACTCCCAGAATTCACTCAACCTCACGTCCATCAAGTCGGTGATGCCATCAAGCCATCTCATCCTCTGTCGCCTTCTCCTCCTGCCCCCAATCCCTCCCAGCATCAGAGTCTTTTCCAATAAGTCAACTCTTCACATGAGGTGGCCAAAGTACTGGAGTTTTAGCTTTAGCATCATTCCTTCCAAAGAACACCCAGGACTGATCTCCTTTAGAATGGACAGGTTGGACCTCCTTGCAGTCCAAGGGACTCTCAAGAGTCTTCTCCCACACCACAGTTCAAAAGCATTAATTCTTTGGTGCTCTATACAAATCAATGAAGTTAGAACACTCCCTCATACCATACACAAAAATAAATTTTAAATGGCTTAAAGACTTAAGTATAAGACATAATACCATAAAACTCTGGGAAGAGAACATAGGCAAAACATTCTCTAAGATAAATTGTACCAATGTCTTCTTAGATCAGTCTTTCAAGGCAATAGAAATAAAAGAAAAAATAAACAAATGGGACCTAATCAAACTGATAAGCTTTTGCACAGCAAAAGAAACAATAAACAAAATGAAAAGACAACCTGAAGACTGGAAGAAAATATTTGCAAATGTTGAGACAGACAAGGGCTTAATTTCCAAAATATACAAGCAATTCTGACAATTCAATACAACAAAAAACCCAATTGAAAAATGGATAGAAAAGACCTAAATAGACTTTTCTCCAGAGAAGACATGCAGATAGCCAATAGGCATATGAAAAGATGCTCATCATCACTAATTATTGAGATGTGCTAATCAAAACTGCAATGAGGTACCATCTCACATCAGTCAGAATGGCCATGACTAAAAAGTCTACAAATAATAAATATTGGAGACGGTGTGAAGAAAAGGATACTCTCTTACACTGTTAGTAAGAATGTAATTGGTGCAGCCACTCTGGAATTCAGCATGGAAATTCCTCAAAAAACTAAAAAAAAAATAAAAATGGAACCACCATAAAGACCCAGCAATCCCACTCCTGGTCATATACCCCGAGAAAACCATAATTCAAAAAGATACATGCACCCCAAAGGTCATTGCAGCACTATTTAAATAGCCAGAGCATGAAAGCAACCTAAATGTCCATCAACAGAGGTATGGATAAAGAAGATGTGGTACATATACACAATGGAACATTGCTCAGTCATAAAAAAGGATGAAATAACACCATTTGTGGCAAAATGAATGGACCTAGAGACTGTCATACTGAGTGAAGTAAGTCATACATAGAAAAATAAATATCATGTGATATCCCTTATATGTGGTATCTAAAAAGGGGGTGTACAATGAATTTACAAAACAGAAGGAGAGTCACAGATGTAGAAAACAACTTTATTACCAGTTGATGGGAGAGGGGAGGATAAACTGGGAGATTGGGATTGACGTATACACACTGCTGCTGCTGCTGCTAAGTCGCTTCAGTCGTGTCCAAGTCTGTGTGACCCCATAGACGCCAGCCCACCAGGCTCCCCCGTTCCTGGGATTCTCCAGGCAAGAACACTGGAGTGGGCTGCCATTTCCTTCTCCAATGCATGAAAGTGAAGTCACTCAGTCATGTCCGACTCTGTGTGACCCCATGGACTGCAGCCCACCAGGCTCCTCCGTCCATGGGATTTTTCCAGGCAAGAGTGCTGGAGTGGGGTGCCATTGCCTTCTCCGATACACACTGCTATATATATAAAATAGATAACTAATAAGAACCTGCCATATAGCACAGGGAACTCTATTGGAATGATATCACTTATACCTAGAACCTAAAACACAACACAAATGAACATATATACAAAATAGAAACAGACTCACAGACATAGAGAACAGACTTCTGGTTGCCATGGGGAAAGAGGGGGCGGGGGAGGAAAGGATTGGGAGTTTTGGATTAGCGAAGACAAACTATTATATATAGGATATATATACAAGCTATATAGGATGGATAAACACCAAAGTCCTATTGGATAGCACAGAGAACTATATTCAATGTACTGTGATAAACCATAATGGGAAAGAATATGAAGAGTATATATATATATGCTGCTGCCAAGTCGCTTCAGTCGTGTCCGACTGTGTGCGACCCCAGAGACGGCAGCCCACCAGGCTCTCCCATCCCTGGGATTCTCCAGGCAAGAACACTGGAGTGGGTTACCATCTCCCTCTCCAGTGCATGAAAGTGAAAAGCGAAAGGGAAGTCGCACAGTCATGTCCGACTCAGCGACCCCATGGACTGCAGCCCACCAGGCTCCTCCATCCATGGGATCTTCCAGGCAAGAGTGCTGGAGTGGGGTGCCATCGCCTTCTCCGATATATATATATATATAAAACTAAGTCACTTTGCTGTTCAGCAGAAATTGACACAACATTGTAAGTCAACTACACTTCAATAAAATTTTTTTTAAATGCAAGGACCCATCCTCATGTAATTTATAATCTTAGACTGAAAATACAAATGTAGAGGAACAAGGTGAAGTCATAAAATAGATAAAATACTTAAAAATGCAAATATAGTTGCCTCACCGACTATGAGCATCTTGCATGTACCTGCTACCCTCACTACTAAATATTTAAATAGTGCCCTGAGAAAAGTAGAAACTCAAGGAATACTTGCTCACTAAATGATTTTCACAGTGATACAGAATACAAAGGAAGGCAGGAAGGATGAGAATATGCAGAATATTTGGCCTAGGGTAGGCAGAAAATATAAGCTTGCAGAAAGACTGAGATTTTTCTTTTTATCCCAGATAGAGAATTGCAGAAAATCTGAGACTTAAAGGAGCAAGACAGAACATATGTCTTGGAGAGGGGGTGGTGTCTGAGAGATGAGGGAGACCAATCCAGGCTTCTAGGTTTTAACCTGGAAGGTGCAGGGGATGATGGGTGGACTTCAGGAGAAACAAAGAAAGAAGTTAGGGAGCAGGGAGAGGTCAAGAGAAGGGAAACATTCTTGGACTCTGATCTCAGTTCCCTTACCCCTAAAATAAGAATCATACTTTTTCTGCCTGTTTCAAAGTGGTATTATAAGGATTAAATGAAATGTTGTGTGAAAAGTGTTTTCAAAACTTAAAAACACTGTATCAATACAACGAGTCCTTTTAAAGCTATCTTTGGCACCGGAACGAGTAAGCAGGTGCCGCCACAAGGGGAAATGCAGCGAGTGGTATTACAAAGGGATTGCAGCCCTGGGGAATAAATGAAATGGCTCACGGGCACTTTAAAGGGTCACAGTAGGAATCTCAGATAGCCTATATTTTTAGGGCCCCAAACTTCCTGAAATGTCTTCACATAAACTGTGTTTATCATTGGTGAGACCTTACAGGGAATAAGGAGCCTGAGACTCCAGAAATTAATGGGCTTATCAAGTACACACAATTGGTTAACAGCAAGGTTAGGACTAAGCTCAAGCTTCCTGGATCATCATTTAAAGCTCAGGCCACTTCGGGAAAACCCTCCAATATGATTTAAAAAACCATCAGCATCAGTTTCCTTTGTTTCAAGGTACAATTTAATGAGCAAGAACAAGAAGAGATGATATTACTTCCCTGGACTTCTGATATCTCATCTAAGAACATTTTTCACAGGGAAAGTAATGGGCACCATGATTTATCTAAATTGGTTTCCATTTTGCAGGGCCAAATCTATTTTCTGCGGAGGAAACTAGCTGCTTATGGCCTCCCTATGAAGCTCTGCACATGGATTTGACAAGATGACAGCATCCTAATGGGCAGCCTGTCCAGGCTTCATAATGAAACAGCTAGACCTGCATTAGACTATAGAGGGGTCCCATCTGTTCAAGAGTTTCTCTGCTTTGAGCTCAATTTCTTTATCTTGCAACTGGGCAAAACAATGACTTGGGTTGTCAGGCTAAGGAGTTTGTCTTAATCAGTTCAGACTGCTATAAGAAAAATATCACAGACTGGGTGGCTTAAACAGCAAACATTCATTTCTCTCAGCTCTGGGGCTGGGAAGTCCAAGATCAAGACACCAAATGGCCTGATATATTTTGAGGGTCTGCTTCCTGGCTTCTAGGTAACTTCTCCTGCATCCTCCTGTGGCTGAGAGAGGTCTTCTCTCTCCCGCCTCTTCCTACAAGAACACTAATCTCTTTCACGAGAGCTTCACTCTTATGACCTATTAATAATTACCTGCCTAAGGTCCAACTTTCAGATACCAACACAGTGGAGACCAGTCTTCAAGATACAAGTTGGGGGCGTGTGTAGCACTAGCATGCTGTTCATAATACAGTTATGAGTGGTTTTTCTTCCTTACCTTGCCTATTTGACCTGACACTGACTTTGTCTGATTTATATCCCTCCAAGAAGTATAGGCAATGGCCTGTTTTTTATTTCTATTACAGAGATCATTTTCATTCCTACTGAGATAAGAGTAGGATGAATATGCAATAAAATAAGTAGTTTTGTGAAGTAAGCACTCAAACTAATGAAGGCTTGTTGCCTGACAGAGGTGACCTTCTTCCTACTTCACTGTATAAATAACTAATTTTACCCTGGCAAAACCATATTATAAACTTTCATCAAGGAATTACACATGTATAATTAAATTGTACACATATTTGTGGATTTTTGTGAACCTTAGAAAACCAACTTGGAAAGATATTTCATATTGCTTTTATGATCTGCATCACATAATTAAGGCTTTAATTATGCACCAATTCTTTTCATGTCTAAGGGACCCTTAGAAGTTGATGACCATAAACAGCCCAGTTGATGAAGAGCTATAAATGTCAGGTCAAAGTAGATGACACCTACAGTTTAGGAAGATGACTCTGAAGGTCACGTGGAGGCCTAGAGCTAAAAGGAAAAAAGAGATGGAGAGCTGATGATAGCAGGGAAATATTCTGGAAGCTGCTGAAATGGTCCAGGTGGGAAAATGTCTGAATAACGGCAAAGACAAGGATCAAGGGAAAGACAAGAATCTAGAGATATGTTAAAAAAAAAAAAAATACCATCAGTGGGAATCTCACTGGAATGGAGAAGGGAAAATGCAAGGACTCCTAGGTTTCAGGCGTGGATAGTTGTGTCATTATCCAAAATAAGAAATGCAGCATGATACAGGGATTTGATGTGGGAAGAAGTAAAGAATTTCATGTTGGATATTTCGAGTTTGGGGGAATCTAGATAAAGTGTCCAGTTAGAAGTTACAAATGCATGGGCCAGTCCACAAGAGGAGAGGGAAGTTTGGAGTAGGGGTTTAGACTTTGGGGTTGTAAGAGCAGGGACAGTAGTTGAAGGCACAGATGTCATTGATAATACCCAAGAAAGGATAGAGAAGGAATGAATAAAGGAGAATGTTAAGAGCTAAGGCAGGCCCATGAAAGAACTTGAGAAAAAGCTACCATAAGCTTAACAGGTAAACCAGGGTGATACTCTGAGGCCTGTAGAGGTGGGAACACAAGATGGTGACTGTAGTCAGTAAAACCAATTTGCCCAAAGCCTCAAAGAGATCAAAAAGTTGGGGGAGAAAAGGACATCAAAAGGATGATTAGTGATTCGGACTCAAGGAAAGCTAATGTCAGATGAGTGACAGTGTGCAGGATGCAGCCACAGGAGATGCTTGTCCCAGTTGAATCCTGAAACCTCATTTCTGTAACATTACCTTTCACCTGAGTCTCAACTTCCTCTTTTTTAAATTCCTACCTTCTTCCGCTCTCATAATCTCATAATTCAACCATAGTTTAACTCACTGTGCATACTCTCTGTTTATCAGTTCCTGACATGGGTTCTGTTGTTTGTTTCGACTGGGGCTGATGAAGCAGTCTTTGTTAGACCAAAGGAAAAAAAATGAGGCTATCTGACCAAAATATAAACCTGGTTTTCTGCAGACCAAGCAGAAACTGTAGGGTACAGCCTTATTTTCCAGTCTTTTTGTGTTTTAATTTGATGCCATTTACAGATGATAATTGCTGTGTGAGTGATGACAAAGAAAGTTAAAAGGATACACTTCATGGAACAACAACAGTCATGCTGCACATCAGTGTAGGGAGGACAGGATGCTGGTCACACCACATTTGCACAGGTCAGATGATAGATGGGGATGGAAGCTTTGCCATGCATGCTGGGAGGAATGGATATTTGGCTGGAAAAGAAAGGAAGCCAGAGGCACAAATAATTGACTAAGTACTTTAATAATTTAGTAATAATGACTGATATTGATGGAACCTGCATCAGGCACTGAACTCTACATAAGCTTTACATGTATTATCTTGTTTAACACCTAAACACATTTAAGAGATAAATCCTTCAAGCTAGGTTTTAATAGCATATGAACTGAGAACTTCCACATGTTCAAGCTAGATTTAGAAAAGGCAGAGGAACCAAAGATCAAATTGCAACATCCGATGGATCATTGAAAAAGCAAGAGAATTCCAGAAAAACATCTACTTCTGCATCATGAACTAACTAAAGCCTTTGCCTGTGTGGATCGCAGCAAACTGTGGAAAATTCTTAAAGAGATGGAAATACCAGACCACTTTACTTGTCTCCTGAGAAACCTGTATGCAGGTCAAGGAGCAACAGTTAGACCCGGACATGGAAAAACAGACTGGTTCAAAATTGGGAAAGAAGTACATCAAAGCTGTATATTGTCACCCTGCTTATTTAACTTAGGTGAAATGCTGGGCTAGATGAATCACAAGCTGGAATCAAGATTGTGGGGAGAAATATCAACAGCCTCAGATATGCAGATGATACTACTCAAATGTCAGAAAGCAAAGAGGAACTAAAGAGCTTGTTGATAAGAGTGAGAGAGGAAAGTGAAAAGGCTGGCTTAAAACTCAACATTCAAAAAAACTAAGATCATGGTCCCATCTGGTCCCACACTTCATGGCACATAAATGAGGAAAAAGTAGAAATGGTGACAGATTTTCTTTTCTTGGGCTCCAAACTCACTGTGAACACTGAAAAAAATCACTGCAGCCATGAAATTAAAAGATGCTTGCTCCCTGGAAGAAAAGCTAGACAGCATATTAAAACGCAGAGACATTGCTGCTGCTGCTAAGTCGCTCCATTCATGTCCGACTGTGTATGACCCCATAGACGGCAGCCCACCGGGCTCCCCCATCCCTGGGGGATTCTCCAGGCAAGAATACTGGAGTGGGTTGCCATTTCCTTCTCCAATGCATGAAAGTGAAAAGTGAAAGTGAAAGTGAAGTCGTGTCTGACTCAGTGACCCCATGGACTGCAGCCTGCCAGGCTCCTCCGTCCATGGGATTTTCCAGGCAAGAGTACTGGAGTGGGATGCCATTGCCTTCTCCACACAGAGACATTACTTCCTAACAAAGGTCCATATAGTCAAAGCTATGGTTTTTCCAGTAGTCATGTACTGGATGTGAAAGTGGGACTATAAAGAAGGCTGAGCACCAAAGAACTGATGCATTCAAATTGTGGTGCTGGAGAAGACTCTTGAGAGTCCTCTGGCCAGCAAGGAGATAAAAACAGTCCATCCTAAAGGAAATCAGTCCTGAATATTCATTGGAAGGACTGAGGCTGACACTGAAGCTCCAATACTTTGGCCCCCTGATGGGAAGAGCTGACTCATGGAAAAGACCCTGATGCTGGGAAAGATTGAGGGCCGGAGGAGAAGAGGTGATAGAGGATGAGATGGTTGGATGGCATCACTGACTCAATAGACGTGAGTTTAAGCAACCTCCAGGAGATGGTGAAGGACAGGGAAGCCTTTCAGGCTGCAGTCCGTGGGGTCACAAAGAGTCAGAAATGAATTAGCAACTGAAAACAACAACAAAGGGATAAAACAATAACTAACACAAAAATCACTTACTAAGTGCTTCACAACAACGTCATGAGTTAGGTACTATTATTATCCTCATTATGCAGATCAGAAAGCAGAGGTATGGGAGGAACCCATTCCAAGTCAAGCTAGTAAATGGCAGAGCCTGAATTTGAACGATGCAGTTGAAAGGCAGAGTCCAGCTCTTATGGAGTGTTGTCATAGGCCCTTTACAGGTGAGGACGATACGCACAGAAACTGTGAGCCACCGAGCCACAGTTAACAGAGATGAAGTGTCACTTGAAGCCATTGGAAACTAACGAGCAATTAGGAGGCAAACTGTGATTCAATATAATAGTTACAACTTGTCTAACCACCAAAGTTTCGTAACAATAGGCACCTCAGTGGGGTTCTGAATCCCCTGTGCCCAGAAACACCCAGGAAAGGAAGTAATAATACAATAACATCTTTGGTTTACATCCACTTCATGATTTCCAAGGTGCTTTGTAGGGAGCCTCCCTTTCTGCTGGATTTGATGGCCCTGCTGGTTGTTTCCCACCTACTCTGGTCAAGGCTTCAAACCGCAAGCAGGTTATCTTGCCCTGCCCACTAATATCCACTGTCACTGACACTTGAGCTGGTTTCAAATGGTCGCAAAAGGTTTTTGACAGCTGAGCAGCATTTAATGAACCATTAAGCTGTATTTGCGCATATGTGCTCTTCATTCATCCATCTGCTCATTCAACTAGTGGTTATTGAACATCCATGATGTGCCAAGCACTGTCTGAGTGCTAAGGATACAGCAAGGAAGAAGGCACAGTCTATGTCGCCACAGTTGTCCACAGCCCGCTCGTAGTCTACCCATCCTGGAGGTCACCTCCAGACAGGTCACATCCAGGCCAATGGCTTTCAGCCACCCTGTGCCTCAGGGTATTCTCTGGCCCTGGCATTCTTGGCCGCTGCAGAGGAACATCCCTCAGCCCAGGGGAGGAGGAAGCTAGTGGATATGTGCCCCTGCTTCCTTGCCCTTAGGTGGGACAAGGTGATATATGCCCTTTATAGACTATTCACGCCTCGCCCCCAACAGAACTGAGCCCTAGTTCAGAACCCAAATCTGAAATGTCGCTGCTGCTCCGTCCATTGTCTCCCCTTCATTTCCTGTCTCGCTTCCTCACTTGCTCCCTGTGCTTCTTAGGATCATTTCCTAACTAAGCTAATTCCACCCAAATCCTTGTCTCAGAATATGCTTTAGGGGGGAACCTGCCTCTGGGGACTTTTGACTTAGTGGTTAGGATATGTGTATTATCACAAGGATGCAGATTCATTTGAGTGACCACAGTGAGAAAATCAGAGGTGCCTTCCTTAGGAAGGACAGATGCTGAGTAGCTGTCCCTTTCAGTACTTCTAGGTCAGAATTTAACGTGGAAATTAATGCCCAAGGACACCTGCAGGGCAAAGCCGTGCTAGAGCACCGTACCGAGAAGCCATGCCCTGGCACATGGAGATGGCATGTCCAAGTGCCCAGCAGGCACCATCATCCATCACCTGCACAAGAGGAGAGCAGGAAGGGCACAGGAGCAAAAAGGGAGGTCGTGGTACATGATCTATAAAGGCCTGATTTAGCCACTGACTGTCCATGTCTTCAGTGGGAAGCACACTCTGACGCAGCTGGACACGCTGCCCCTGGACACAAGGTCACTCCTGCAGCAGCTTTGGTCGTTGGCTGCTTAAATCACTCAACAAACGGGAAAGTTAAGAAATCTGGGACTTCATGTCCCCAAAAGAGAAGCATCAAGAGAAAAGAGAAATAGCATCTGACAAGCAGCCTAGTGTCCTTTTGTACCAATGTCCTTGAAATATAGATTTAAGCAGATTGAGATCACAACCATAGCCTTCTCTAAGACCAACTGGTGTCCCCTTGTCAGTTGTGATTTATACTGAAATATTGCGGGGTAAGCTACTGAATTCAGTAAGTTTAAGCATGTCTAGCAAACTGTTGGAGAAGGTTCAAGGCCAGTCCATATCATAAGCTGATCTACATGAAGGTTTTTATTGTTATAGGGAGGAAGCTTTGAGCTCTGCTCTCCAGGTAAAAGAAAGCAGACATGGGTTGTCTGCCCCTCTCAGGCCCCCATTTAAGTACTATGGAGAGGGCTTCCAAAAGAGGCAGAAGGCACCACGGCCTGAAGCTTGCAGTGGCTTGTGGAGGGCCCTGTGTTAGCAGTGGGGCAGAGTGCATGAAGGATGATCCTCTCCATTCACCCCTGGAGCATGGCAAGGTGGTGAAGCTGGAGGAAATGTGGGACCATGAAGTCATCTCCTGGGACTTCGGGTACAGGGAACCAGTAGCCAGATCCGCTTTGCTCGCAGACTGTGTTGTAGCAGCCGAGTCTCCTCACGTGGGCGATAGCTGCAGATCACTATGTGGGGATGGAAGAGGAGGCCCAATGCAACTCTGAAGCTCCTCTAAAACACCGTCAGTGATCCCAGACCTAACTAGCAGATGCTTTTTACAGAGGCAGAGAAAGAATTTGACCTCTTTTACATGGAATGAGAACTAAATTTGCAATTTTCTAAATTAAAGTTTGGGAAACCTGGCCCAAACGTGTACTGGTACATCAAGGAGAGGCTGACCTAATCGAGAGCTGCCCAGCAGCTCCTGGGAAATGATAGGCAGGTCCGCGTGGTCTTCAAGGGCCCCAGACTTCAGGCAGACCCTGGCTCAGTGGAACCTGCTGCCTCCGGTGTGGACAGTGAACTTCTTTCCAAGGCTAGTTATTCAAAATTTGACTTTAAAGAATTCCAGCTCATTTTAGGGGGTCTTAACTCTTATGCAGAGTACATCATGAGAAATGCTCGGCTGGAAGAAGCATAAGCTGGAATCAAGATTGCTGGGAGAAATATCAATAACCTCAGATATTCAGATGACACCACCCTTATGGCAGAAAGTGAAGAGGAACTTTTTAAAAAGCCTCTTGATGAAAGTGAAAGAGGAGAGTGAAAAAGTTGGCTTAAAGCTCAACATTCAGAAAACTAAGATCATGGCATCTGGTCCCACCACTTTATGGGAAGTAGATGGGGGAACAATGGAAACAGTGTCAGACTTTATTTCTTGGGGCTCCAAAATCACTCAGATGGTAATTGCAGCCATGAAATTAAAAGACGCTTACTCCCTTGAAGGAAAATTATGACTAACCTAGACAGCATATTAAAAAGCAGAGATATTACTTTGCCAACAAAGGTCCGTCTAGTCAAGGCTATGGTTTTTCCAGTGGTCATTTATGGATGTGAGAGTTGGACTGTGAAGAAAGCTGAGCACCGAAGAATTGATGCTTTTGAACTGTGGTGCTGAAGAAGACTCTTGAGAGTCCCTTGGACTGCAAGGAGATCCAACCAGTCCATCCTAAAGGAGATCAGTCCTGGGTGTTCATTGGAAAGACTGATGCTGAAGTTGAAACTCCAATACTTTGGTCACCTGATGTGAAGAGTTGGCTCATTGGAAAAGACTCTGATGCTGGGAGGGATTGGGGGCAGGAGGAGAAGGGGACAACAGAGGATGAGATAGCTGGATGGCATTACCGACTCGATGGACATGAGTTTGGATAAACTCCGGGAGTTGGTGATGGACAGGGAGGCCTGGCGTGCTGCGATTCATGGGGTTGCAAAGAGTCAGACATGACTGAGTGACTGAACTGAACTGAACTCATAAACTTGCTTTGAATTTTGCACCTTTATGGTTACCTATTCTATAACTAGCTTAAGTGCAAAAATAAGGAACTTTGTTGCTCTAAACTTGAGTTTCTAGATTTAGAAGGTAAAATACAGGACATCTAGTTAAATTTGAATTTCAGATACAGTAAATAATATTCAGTATAAAATTAGTATGCAATATACTAAAAATTATTTATTATTTATTAAAAAATTTAAGCTTCACTGAGTGCCCTGTGTTTTATCTGGCAACCTTATTCCGAAAAGATCTTTCCCTAGAGAGCAGAGCAGCAAAACATCTGGAATAAAGGAAAAGTTCTATTGTCCTTTTTCCTACTAAGTAAAACTGTAGCGGCCAACTAATCAGTCTTTCTTGACATGTACTTCCCCTTTACTTCCCAAAAGGATTAAAATGGTATAAAGTAAAAAGCACAGACAAGCAGCCCATTAAAATAGAAATAGAAATTCAAAAGAAATAGAAAGGGATGAGGAAGTCTGAACTCCAAAAGCCATATGGTTGTGGTTGATCTTTACTTTGCTTCTTAACTTCTCGGTGGCCCAAAGCCAAAAGAAAACTTGATCTGATACAAGCACCCAGGCAACCAAGGCTTTTTTTTGGTCCCAATTCTTGGAGGCCTTTATCATAAGGGTCATTATACATAAAACAGCCCGCTAGCCAGTGTGGTCCCAAGGGAAGGCAGCTTAGGGAGGCCAAACCGCCGGAACACCTGGCCTGAGGCTCAGCTTGGCCTCACCCTATCAGTTCCGCTCTTTCACCTCATTTATTCATCTAGAATGTGACTTGCCACACTAAAGACCTTACAAATATCAGATATTATCACTAGAGCCAGGACTAAGGACACCAAGACTAGTAATAATAATAGCGCATTCTGCGAGGGTTTTATGAAACACACATGAGCACTCTCCAAATGACTGTTATTACCTTCACCCTTGATTTAAAAGACTAGGACACAACATTAAAATGTAGTTCAACAAAGGCCTTGGCAAGGTAGGTCAAAAAACGAAAGCCATTCCTGGCTGACCACCTGTCTCGAACTTCTCAAACAAGTGAGGCTCACGGCTGTGGCATCACAGCACAGGGATGTCAGTGAGTCTTTCCTTTACCATTGCTAATAATCTCTGCAGCCTGGCACCTGAGAAAGAGTTATCTTGACCTAAAAGCAAGCCACAAGCAAATGGGGGTGCCCATCCAAACCCAAGGCAGAACTGCAGGCCAAACTTCTTTCGTTTCTTTTTTTAAATTTTGATCTTAGTTCCCTGACCAGGGATTGGACCCACACTCACTGCAGTGGAAGCTTGGACCACTGGACCGCCAGGGAAGTCCCTAAACTTCTTTCAAGGAATTGGCAATGGTTGGTCAGAGTGGTAAGAGAAGGAAAGGTATGTGTTTGTGGATACCACTGGATTTGCAGACAGGCTATGGAATGCAAATGCTTAGTCACTGCGAATTGGCTGCCAGGAGCCTAGTGTATCAATGTGACTATCACTAGGTCCTTTTTGCATCAGCCACATTTATATGGGGCCCTCTTCCCTTTGGAAGCAGACGGTCAGAGGGCTGGCTCTCCTTTTGCTCACAGAGTTCCTAGAAAAAATATGTTTCCTTTTAGAAATAACTATTAATAAAAAATTATTATTACAGATGTAATCATTGCATACTGTGCTGTTTTTATATGCCTATTTCATTAAACCCTTGTAAAAAAATATGTTCTATTATTACTTCCATTTTACTGTGAGAAAATCAGTTGAAGATGATCCTTTCTACCTGGTGAGTAGGGGAAAAAAGACCCTGGGACTCTGGAAAAGAACATTGTTCAATTTTCTATTCTTATTTGCAAGGAGATCAAACTAGTCCATCCTAAAGGAAATTAGTCCTGAATATTCATTGGAAGGACTGATGCTGAAGTTGAAACTCCAATACTTTGGCCACCTGATGTGAAGAACTGACTCATTGGAAAAGACCCTGATGCTGGGAAAGATTGAAGGAGGGAGGAGAAGGGGATGACAGAGGATGAGATGGTTGGATGGCATCACCAACTCAATGGACGTGAGTTTCAGTAAACTCTGGGAGTTGGTGATGGACAGAGAAGCCTGGCATGCTGCAGTCCGTGGGGTCACAAAGAGTCAGACACGACTGAGCGACTGAACTGAACTGAACTGAACTGAGTCCCCCAGGAAAAGGAGGGTTTAGAGACCAAATGTAACTCTCAGGGCCTCAGGTAGTTTGGTCCAGCTGGCAGGCTGTTTTGAGGGCACTTTCGAATGAGGTTCCTGATCCTTCTGGATACATGCAGGCCCTTCAGACTTCAGAAGTTCTGAGTGATCCCATCACTGAAGGGATCACTGTTTGGCCCTATTTTGCATCAAAAATAGTGACTGTCACCCCTTGGGCAGAGAACAGAGGAGCAAATGTGAGGGTGGGCTCTGTAACTCATTCTGAAAATGGGCAGCATCAGCCAGTGGAGTGAGGGTGGAAGCCGCAATGTGCGGTGGCACTTCTCTCTCGACAGAGGGCATCCCTTAGCCAGATCTCAGAGCCAGGGGTCACCACCAGGAGCCCTCTGCGGGGAAGACCAGTAGGCCCTCCCTGGGACCACAGAGCCCTCCTACTGGGATCTGGGGCAACCTGAAACTTCCTCAGAGGGGACACCCTGGTTCTCCATTTCCCTCGCCAGTGGCCTGCCCTCCAGAGCCTTCTCCCTTTGCTTTGTGTATGTCTCGCATTTTTAAACAGCGCTTTCTCAGAACAGATGCTTCTTCCCTCCTTCCCGGTGGCCTTTCTGCACTAACAGCAGATTGCCTGCTTCTGTCATCTTAGTGGAGAGAAGGAGAGAAACATGCTAATCACGTTATTTTTCTCTTCCTTCTGCCTGCAAGAGCTACGTGAGCCAAGGGTCCTCTCTCCTCTTCAGTCTCTCTCTGTGCTTAACTCCCCAAGCAGGAGCTGTCCGTTGGGACATCTCACCAAGCCTGCTTCCACTTTGGCCAGTGGGGTTCTTTTTTAACAGATAACCCTTTTACCCTAGATCTCTGCTTCCTTTGACTTCTTAGGAGTCAGGTTGCCTTGCAGTCACTGCTAATGTCTTTATTTCAGATTCCCCTGTAGATTAAAGACTGAGTTGAAATTTATGGAGGCCAGCAGCACCAGAGAAGAGTGAATCACCATAAGACAGCATCTAAAGTTAGGCTAGCGCCTCCTTCTCCTGGGACTGCTGTAGCACACGGCTCCAGGGGGCATCTTTCACACAGGGATGTGCCCCTATCTGATAGTCTTACAGTGTCATGCACAGATGTCATATAAAACAAGCACAATGTTCAGTCATAAAACAGACATAATGCAGCAAAATTCTGGGGCTTTTTGCTCATTATGACAACTGTAGCAGTTTTGAAATATCATGTAGATTCCCCTCCATTGCTCTCTGTTTGGTGCCATAAACTCATGGGTAGCCCACCCACTGAGGGGTCCAGCACTCAGCAAACCTCCCAGAAGGTTAGATGCCCCCATGAGGATGAGAGCGGGCACAACCCTGAGAAGCAGAAGGGTGAGAAGAGCATCAGGATCTCCCTTCTAGAAGAGTGACTCACGTCTGAGAGGACTGCACCTGAGAAGATCTGAAATGGAAACAGGATAGACTCCAAGACTTCTACCAGCCTTGCCCAGTTGTTAAGTGATGTCACACACCATGGTCATGGGGATTCTCTGCCTCTTCAATACAGAATTTGCCCCCTAGACCTACCTTTGCGGGGGCAGTGCTGAGTAACATTGGCCAGGCAGGTCTCCTCCCACTTCCCAGTAAAGCAGAAAGCTGGGCTACAGCAGGGGTCCTATGTCAGAGCGCAGGTGTGTCATTTGGTGCCTAGCCAAGGAAAACAAACCTCACAAGTACTTAGAGCAGAGAGGATTTAATACAGGAAATAAGTTACACAGGTTTCTTGGCTGCGGTCCCAGGAGAGTCAGAGACNAAGGTAGTAACTCCAGTGTTCATGAGCCACAGGACCCATTCGGGTTGACCCCACATCCCTAAGAGTGGGGAGAGGACCACACGGGATCCGGAGGAGGGCAGCTTCGATTTCCACTGTAGGGACTGGGGGCCTCAGAAGCTCTGAGGGAACAGTACAGAGACTGCTGTGGTAAAGATGCAGTGTTACCCCAAGTCCATCCATGGTTCGGCTGCATTTTCTAAACTGTATCCTGCTGCTGCTGCTGCTGCTAAGTCGCTTCAGTCGTGTCCGACTCTGTGTGACCCCAGAGACGGCAGCCCCCCAGGCTCCCCCGTCCCTGGGATTCTCCAGGCAAGAACACTGGAGTGGGTTGCCATTTCCTTCTCCAATGCATGAAAATGAAAAGTGAAAGTGAAGTCGCTCAGTCGTGTCCGACCCTCAGCGACCCCATGGACTGCAGCCCACCAGGCTCCTCCGTCTATGGGATTTTCCAAGCAGGAGTACTGGAGTGGGTGCCATAAATATAATAACTGAACATCTCTTCTGATAGATTCAAAATCTGTGCTGGCATATTACAAACTCTGAGAAGCCCTGAAACATTTCTCAAAACTTCCTTCAGTCTGGAATGCCACCCCTTCCCGTTTTTCTCAATGTGGAGTACCTTTTACAATCTCAAGGGAAAAATATTCCATAGCACAAAGCTTAAGAAATATTAAAGAATCCTCAGTAAGAAGAGTGTTAATATGTCTAGGACAAGGACTTTATACAGTTTCTGGTAGGGTCGTGAACTAAAAAAAGTATGATAAGCAACTAAATATCAGAAAAACCGCCAGAGTGCTGAGGCCAGCTTGCACTGGCTTGTGAGAACCAGTGTTAAATTTCCTAGAATTTTAAGAGCTGGTTGATAAAACAGCCATTATTAAAAATAAAATCATATGTGCTTATAATTAAATATGTTTTACTAAAAACAGAGGTAATAAATACTCAAAACTCATTACTGTGTAATTATTTTACGATTATCTGGTCCGTGGATGATTTATGTCCATTGTCGGTATGGTGGAAACGCTGTATAGTGGTGAGATATTGTGCTCCTCTCCCCAACTTCCTGTTCAGTGAAGTCCCATTGGTAGCTTAAAATCAGTCAGGAGTACTTTACTACAGAAATCAGAAAATGCTATAGTTCAAGGTTTGACTTATCATTTATCATTTGTCTAGACTTACAAAAAGATTAAATGTCAATGTAGCTTAAACTTAAAAGCTGTTGTTCTATAGACAATGCTCTGTGAATAACACACACACATAAAATGAGGAAATATTCTTCCAATATGCAAAAACTACAAACTGATTCAGCAAAGGAATTGCTAACATCACTGATGAATAAGTGAGGTTCTGACATGCACAGTACCAAAGCTGAAAGAGGTTTCAGTTTAGTGGATGTAATCTGTACAAGGGAAAGAAATCATTTAACAATAGATTACATATCAGAGAAATGATGATAAATTGATCGGGGAAAGAGAAGACTGGATGCAGCTCCATTTGTTAAATCATGGTTCAGTTGCAACCATAGCTGGGCTGCAGATACAAGAGCTCAGCAAAAATCGACTAAAGCATTTCATGAGAATCAATTGGCTATATGGAATTTACAGTAAGGAGTATTATATATTTTATTATTATTTGTAAATTGTGTGCTGCACATCCTTTACATCAGGAACATTTATAATAAACTTACACACATACATATTGAATGGTTCCTTTTTCCCTAGAGAGCTGGTTGTTCAACCTTTAACAGGACACCGCAGATGAAGTACATTCATTTAAAGGAGATTCTGCCCCATAGATTATACTGTATTGAGACCCTGAAGATGTCATCTGATACAGATATCTCTGGGCTTCCCAGTGGTGCTAGTGGTAAAGAATCATCTGTCAGTGCAGGAGGTGTAAGAAATATGGGTTTGATCCCTGGGTTAGGAAGATCCCCAGGATGAAGGCATGGAAACCCATTCCAGTTTTCATGTCTGACAGACTACGGGTCCACAGGGTTGCAAAGCACATGACTGAAGCAAATTAGCATGCATGCGCAGATAGCTCTGCGTGGTAGAGTACTGTCTCTCATCCAAAGAATCACACGCCAATGTTTCCTTCAATTTAATCCATTAAGTATTTTTTGAGCACCGATTGTGTGCTAGAGAGGTTTCAGTAAATTATGAAGTCTTAGAATTTAAGAAATATTTGAGCTTAACGTTCTCATTTTTTAATTTGAGCTAAAACAGAATGTAAAATTCATCATTTAAAGTGTACAGTTCAGTGGGGTCTCTTTTAGTATATTCACAATGTTATGCAACTGTCCCTACTATCTAGTTTAGGAACATTTTTATCATCTTCCCAAAAGAATCCACCTGCAAAGCAGAAGACGCAGGAGACACGGGTTCTATCCCTGGATTGGGGAGGTCCCCTGGAGAAGAAAATGGCAACCCACTCCAGTATTCTTACTGGAAAACCCCATGGACAGAGGAGCCTCGTGGGCTACAGTCCATGGGGTTGCAAAGAGTCCAATATGACTGGGCACGCACTCAACTCAACTCAAAGAAATTCCGTACCGATTAAGTAGTTACTCCACATATCTCCCTCCCCCTAGCCCCTGGCAAGCACTCATCCGCCTTGCCTCTCCGTAGACTTGCCAGCTCTAGACATTTCATGTGAATGAAAAGTGTCGTTTACGTTGAAACGCTGCAACACACGGCTTTCGTCTCTGGCTTCCGTCACTAGGATGTTTGCAAGGTTCACCCACGAACTGTGTCCTTTTGACAACTTTATTCCTTCTTATGGCTGAGTATATCTGTGGGGTGGATATACCACATTTTAAAATTCATTTTTATTCACTCATCAGTTGATGTACATTGAGTTTCAACTTTTTTGGCTATTGTGAAGAATGTTGCTAGGGATATTCGTGTGCAAGTTTTTGTTTGAACATGTTTTCAGTTCTCTTAGGTATGGAATTGCTAGGGAATATGGCAATGCAGCTTAACTTTTCAAGGAACTATTGGACTATTTTCCACCGCAGCTCACCATTTGACATTCTCACCAGCCATGTATGAGGCAAACGCTTCAATCTGAAATGGAGGATTCTGCAGCCCAGGAAGATTAAGTGACTTGCATAAAGTCATGAGAGAACCAGAACTACAATCAAATCACCTGTGTACACTTGGTGCTCTTTTTACCAATGGCCCACTCAAAGGCCAATACAAGATGCTCTTTCTTCTGTATAACTTACGACAGGAAAGTAGCGATTGTAGGAAAAAACTTTTCAATATTGATGAAAACAAAAATGATGAGTTTTCAGGTAAGCTGAGCTCACCATACAATTAAATTAATCAGAATCCCCACCTTGTTCCCTTACTAACACCTGCCCTCTCGCTTCACCCTCACCGACCCAACTTCTCAAAGTTCTGTTCTATAAATGTCGACTGTCCAATAACACACCAATAACTTTCCAGTAACACTCAGGATTAACACCCCAAACAGTAAGATCACTGCTAGCGCCCACATGTAAGGTACTTTTCTGAGAGCCAAGCCCTAAGTCTTTATCCTTGCTTTAGTCCTCATTTTGTCATTCTTTTCCCAGGCTCTTATGAAAGCAGCTTCTCGGGTCTCAGGGCTTCCTCAGTGGGGATATCTATATCCTATCAGTCCCCAGACAACTACTCAAACAAAGACTAGTCACCTGGTTCTCCAGCTGTAAATAACACCAAGCATTTCTTAGGGTTCAAACCCTTCCTGACTTAGGCTCCTCCCCGCTTTCCAGTTAATATCTACACTCAGTCACTCAGTTAGCACTCAAGCCAGACCAAAAGAACTGAGATCTCTCAACATGTCCATCATCTTCATGCTTTCAAGATGTTTTAAAACCACAGTTAATTCAAAAAAACAAGTGTCAGTTCTGGTATTCAAATTAACACATTTCCTGCTTTCAAAGATCAAACTCACAGCTCTCATTGTAGGTGAAACGCTCATTAAGCAGATTATAACAACAGAAGCTGATAAAGAAAATAATAGATTTGCAAAGTGCAGAAGTAGAGCAAAATGGGAAATTATTAACTCTCTCTAGGAGTAGTGCACAAAAAGCTTCACAGAGGGTGTAATAAAGGCTTTGAAGGATGAAGAGAAGACTACTGAGTAAGCATGGAGGAAAAACAGTCCAGGCAGAAGGAAACAGCCATTGAAAAGGCAGAGTGGCAAAAACAGAAAGACATGTGAGAGCAGTTCTGGAGAGCTGGGCAGAAAGAGACAGGCTGGAGAATAACAGGAACTGGCCCTGGTCCGTGGGTGAGGGATAAAGGCCTTGTGTGCTAACTGAAGAGTGTGCACTTAGCTTTAAGCAGAGGATGTGTAGTTGGTGTTTAGCTAGCTAACTTGGGGATCACATTAGAAGTGGATTTGATGGACCCCAAAGAATGGAGTTTTCCAAATTTGCTGGCATATTGAGTGCAACACTTTCACGGCATCATCTTTTAAGATTTGAAATAGCTCAACTGGGATTCCATCACCTCCACTAGCTTTGTTCATAGTGATGCTTTCTAAGGCCCACTTGACTTCCCATTCCAGGATGTCTGGCTCTAGGTGAGTGATCACACCATCGTGATTATCTGGGTTGTGAAGATCTTTTTTTGCATAGTTATTCTGTGTATTCTTGCCACCTCTTCTTAATATCTTCTGCTTCTGTTAGGTCCATACCATTTCTGTCCTTTATCGAGTCCATCTTTGCATGAAATGTTCCTTTGGTATCTCTAATTTTCTTGGAGAGATCTCTGGTCTTTCCCATTCTGTTGTTTTCCTCTATTTCTTTGCATTGATCACTGAGGAAGGCTTTCTTATCTCTCCTTGCTATTCTTTGGAACTCTGCATTCAGATGCTTATATCTTTCCTTTTCTCCTTTGCTTTTCGCTACTCTTCTTTTCACAGCTATTTGTAAGGGCTCCGCAGACAGGCATTTTGCTTTTTTGTATTTCTTTTTCTTGGGGATAGTCTTGATCCCTGTCTCCTGTACAATGTCACAAACCTCCAACCATAGTTCATCAGGCACTCTATCTATCAGATCTAGTCCCTTAAATCTATTTCTCACTTCCACTGGATAATCATAAGGGATTTGATTTAGGTCAGACCTCCATACCAGCAGGATTTCCCTGCTGCTGCTGCTAAGTCTCTTCAGTTGTGTCCGACTTTGTGTGACCCCATAGACAGCAGCCCACCAGGCTCCCTGGCCCTGGGATTCTCCAGGCAGGAACACTGGAGTGGGTTGCCATTTCCTTCTCCAATGTATGAAAATGAAAAGTGAAAGTGAAGTCGCTCAGTCGCATCCAACGTTCAGCGACCGCATGGACTGCAGCCTTCCAGGCTCCTCTGTCCATGGGATTTTCCAGGCAAGAGTACTGGAGTGGGGTGCCATTGCCTTCTCCAGTGGATTTCCCTACTTTCTTCAATTTAAGTCTGAATTTGGCAATAAGGAGTTCATGATCTGAGCCACAGTCAGCTCCCAGTCTTGTTCTGGCTGACTGTATAGAGCTTCTCCATCTTTGGCTGCAAAGAATATAATCAATCTGATTTTGGTGTTGACCATCTGGTGATGTCCATGTGTAGAGTCTTCTCTTGTGTTGTTGGAAGAGGGTGTTTGTTATGACCAGTTCGTTCTCTTGGCAAAACTCTATTAGCCTTTGCCCTGCTTCATTCTGTACTCCAAGGCTAAATTTGCCTGTTACTCCAGGTGTTTCTTGACTTCCCACTTTTGCATTCCAGTCCCCTGTAATGAAAAGGACATCTTTTTTTGGGTGTTAGTTCTAAGAGGTCTTGTAGGTCTTCATAGGACTATTCTACTTCAGCTTCTTCAGCAGAGTACATTATGAGAAACACTGGGCTGGAAGAAGCACAAGCTGGAATCAAGATTGTCAGGAGAAATATCAATAACCTCAGATATGCAGAGGACACCACCCTTATGGTAGAAAGTGAAGAGGAACTAAAAAACCTTTTGATGAAAGTGAAAGAGGAGAGTGAAAAAGTTGGCTTAAAGCTCAACATTCAGAAAACAAAGATCATGGCATCTGGTCCCATCACTTCATGGGAAATAGATGGGGAAATAGTGGAAACAGTGGCTGACTTTATTTTTGGGGGGCTCCAAAATCACTGCAGATGGTGATTGCAGCCATGAAATTAAAAGACGCTTACTCCTTGGAAGAAAAGTTATGACCAACCTAGATAGCATATTCAAAAGCAGAGACATTACTTTGCCAGCAAAGGCTATGGTTTCTCCAGTGGTCGTGTATGGATTTGAGAGTTGGACTGTGAAGAAAGCTGAGCACCGAAGAATTGATGCCTTTGAACTGTGGTGTTGGAGAAGACTCTTGAGAGTCCCTTGGACTGCAAGGAGATCCAACCAGTTCATCCTAAAAGAGATCAGTCCTGGGTGTTCATTGGAAGGACTGATGCTGAAGCTGAAACTGCAATAGTTTGGCCACCTCATGCGAAGAGTTGACTCACTGGAAAAGACCTTGATGCTGGGAGGGATTGGGGGCAGGAGGAGAAGGAGACGATAGAGGATGAGATGGCTGAATGGTATCACCGACTCAACAGATGTGAGTTTGAGTAAACTCCATGAGTTGGTAATGGACAGGGAGGCCTGGCGTGCTGCAATTCATGGGGTAGCAAAGAGTCGGACATGACTGAGTGACTGAACTGAACTGAAAGAATGGAGGCAAGAAGATTCATACTGCAATCCAAGTAAGAGATCTTAGGTTAGGTTAGTGAAGTTGCTCAGTCGTGTCTGACTCTTTGCGACCCCATGGACTGTAGCCTACCAGGCTACTCTGTCCATGGCATTTTCCAGGCAAGAGTACTGGAGTGGGTTGCCATTTCCTTCTCCAGAGTATCTTCCCAACCCAGGGATCAAAGCCAGGTCTCCCAAATTGTTGGCAGATGCTTTACCGTCTGATCCCCTAGGGAAGTCTAATTCAGAGATGATGATGGGCTAACTAAGGCAGTGCCCCAACAATTTCACCACTTGTCCACCTGACAAGCTCCTGGTGGAATGAACCACTGCCTCTCTTGTTACCCAGGCTTTGTACAGACCTCTCCCACAACACTCCCCTTATGGAAGGAGTTCTCTGTAATGCATCATCTTCAGTCCACCTCCAAACCTCAGCTCTGAGAAGGCAGTACCCAGACATCCTGTATCTCCAGCATTCACTATCCTTTTACTTCCTACAGAGCTTCTCAAACTTTTATTAGGGTGCAGAATTGGGTCAGTAGGTTCTTGCATGGAGGTGAGAATTTGCATATCTAGCGAGCTCCCAGCTGCATGCCAGCAAGGGCTTAGCACGCAGACTTGTTGACTGAACAAGAACTGTTCCTGGAACCTAGGCTTACAGAGCACATCCCTGCCCTGCTTCCTGGCCTTCGAAAAAGGGCTTCACGCCACATGCCACTGGATCCTCAGACAAGGGAGAAATATTCTGGTGAAAATTCTCTCCAGCCAAACCCCTTATCTTTACTAGAAATGCACTCCATTGTTGAGTCAGAATGGAGGGCAAGCCCAGATCCTTTGGATGGACACAAGTAACAGGGGAAAGAACCAATCGGCCCTCNGGACTGGCTGGAAAGCTCCATGAAGTTCATTTGGAAGAAGCAGTGTCTGCACAGCATTCCTTTGTCTTATTCTAAAGCAACTGAGGATGTTGGTCCAGATTCTCACACCCTCAGTTTATCTGGTGAGCTCCTGCATTCAGCCTCCAGAGCATCTGCTTGGACATTGCAGGCCTCATCCCTAACCTAGCCTCTGGCTTCTAATTTCTTTTTGATGAGACCTTAAGGGGTAGTCTGCTCTTCCTTCATTCCCACCTCCAGTATGGTTTCCAAGCCCAGGTGCCCTTTAGCATCCGGAGGTATCCTGTGTACCACAGAGATGGCGTGGACAAGAACAAGATGAGGGACATTCTGGGGAAGGAGGCCACGCCGGACAAGGCTGCCGGCTGTCCTCCGCAGTCCACTCTCAGCGGCAAGGCCTGCTGCTGCTGAGGAGCCTTCCTCAGACTGAGCACTTCTGGGGACTTAGAAAAGTGGATTCCAGATGCCAGTGTCGGGGTAGGACCTACAGCCTACAAGTCAGGAAGTCGCCGTCTACCTGACACTTGACTTCTGCTTTCGCTATCCTTCCCTTATAGCCATGTAGGAGGTTCCCGAATAGCTTGTCTTAGACTGGATATTCTGAGAAGCGAATGTCAAGCAAGGATTAAAACCATAAGGATTTTATTAGTGGAGGTGCCTGAATGAAAAAAATACGACGGGAACCAGAGAAAGCTAGGAGAGTACCATCAAAATGCAATTCTGACCCTAAATAACAGACAGAAGGAGCAGATTGGGTGAAAGCATCCTAGACTGCCATGCGATTCAAGGAAGTTTCAGCAAAACCTTTGGGAGGTTCTTGGCCCCAAAGTCAGCTGGCAAAGTAGTCCCATATTTCCCTGGACTGAGTCTGCTTCAGCACCCTCTTCACAGGTGGTCACTGGCAGGGAGCAGCCTACAGGAGGCACGCCCTCAGTGTAGACACAATGGTGGTGTTTGTTCTTCCCACCTCTGTGAGCTCAGCAATTTAAACTACCCTGTCTCAGCCTAGCACACCCACAGAACAGGAGAGAAAGGACGACCAGACATCTCAATGGAGCCAAGCCAGAACAGAAAGAAGCCACACTTGGAAAGCAGGAAGCTGCAGAAACTCAAACCTGCCTCCTGTGGGCACCTGGGACAGCCATTTGACCAGTGCTCAAGGTCCAGGGGTCACAAGGCTCCAGCTAGTCCTGGTTGAAAGGAGAGGGCTATGTGCTGTGTCTGTAGCATTTTATTTTAACCTAAAACTCTAGCTCTATTGATATTAAAAACCCAATCAATGTAAGCAGTCAGACATTCTTCCCCAACAGCAAGGAGATCAAACTAGTCAATCATCTACTTCTGCTTCATTGACTACACTAAAGCCTTTGACTTTGTGGGTCACAACAAACTGTGGAAAATTCTTTGAGAGATAGGAATACCAGACCACCTTACCTGTCTCCTGAGAAATTTGTATGCAGGTCAAGAAGCAACAGTTAGAACCAGACATGGAACAATGGGCTGGTTCCAAATCGGGAAAGGATGTCAAGGCTGTATACTGTCATCTTGCTTATTTAATTTATATGCAGAGTACATCATGAGACATGCCGTGCTAGATGAAGCACAAGCTAGAATCAAGATTGCAGGGAGAAATATCAATAAACTCGAATATGCAAATGACACCACCTTCATGGCAGAAAGTGAAGAGGAACTAAAGAGCCTCTTGATGGAGGAGAAAGAGTGAAAAAGATGGAGGAGAGTGAAAAAGCTGGCTTAAAACTCAATATTCAAAAAACTAAGACCATGACATCCGGTCCCATCACTTCATGGCAAATAGATGGGGAAACAATGGAAACAATGACAGACTTTATTTTCTTGGGCCTTAAAATCACTGCAGATGGTGACTGCAGCCATGAAATTAAAAGACGCTTGCTCCCTGGAAGTAAAGCTATGTCTAGGACAGCATATTAAAAAGCAGAGACATTACTTTGCTGACAAAGTCTGTCTAGTCAAAGCTATGGTTTTTCCAGTAGTCATGTATGGATGTGACAGTTGGACCATAAAGAAGGCTGAGCACCAAAGAATTGATGCTTTTGAACTGTGGTGTTGGAGATGACTCTTGAGAATCCCTTGGACTGCAAGGAGATCAAAGCAGTCAATCCTAAAGGAAATCAGTCCTGAATGTTCATTGGAAAGACTGATGCTGAAGCTGAAGTTCCAATACTTTGGCCACCTGATATGAAGAACTGACTCATTAGAAAAGACCCTGATGCATGGAAAGATTGAAGGCAGGAGAAGGGGATGACAGAGGAGGTGATGGTTGGATGGCATCAGCAACTCAATGGCTATGAGTTTGAGCAAACTCCAGGAGATAGTGAAGGCCAGGGTAGCCTGGCGCACTGCAGTCCATGGGATCACAAAGTCAGACACGACTTAGCAACTGAACAGCAACAACATTCTTCCCAGAAATCTATTCCCAATTTTAACTAACTCCCAGTAACACATTTAAATAAATATTGATCAAAATTTAGGGAGGTGGGTTCCCACTAGGAACGGATGATCTGAAGTGCCCACTAATTCAAGGTCCCATTGTTTCCCTTTTTATTGGTAAAAACAGGAACAGTTCTAAGACAGTTGGAAATGACTGTTTTGGAAAGCCCCAAGGAAATGATTTAAAAATACCATATAAATGGTATAAAAGTGTCATAGAAGTTCTTGGTGACAATGTACAGCATCACGGCCACCAAACTCCTCAGTTTATCTGGGAAGTGCCTGCATTAAGCCCCGGGACCTCTGCTTGGATAGTACAGGCCTTCATCCCTACCCTCTGGCATCTAACGTCTTTATGGTGAGACTAGGGTGTTGCCATGGAAAACACTCCCAGCTGGTGGATCGAAGTCAGGCTGCTTTGAGGTTTGAGTCTGGCTGGTACATATGACCTTACGGGCCAGGCTTTGTTGTGGCCATATTCTGAGATTCAGAACACATGCACGCACACACACACGTCAAGAAGAGAGAAATCAAATGCGGGAACGCGGTACAGTGATATTCCATGATTTTTTCCCCCACCCAATTCTCATTTTGGAAAATGTGACATCTGAAATTTAGAAATATTTAAGAATCATAGAATCTTCTGCTTCTCTTACATCCTATGTGCAGTGCGTCCTTCTTTACATTGAGCAACTAGAGGAAGAAAATAAGAAAGAGGAATTTTAAAGAAGGAAAACCGTTCTATTCCAGTAATGGATCAAAGATCTGTACAAGGACATAGAAAATAGATTTATAAGAAAACAATGATTTTTAAATAGTGTCTTTTGCAACAACATGGATAAAGTTCAAAAATATTAAGTTGAGCAAAATAAGCCCCTAAGAAACAAAAGAATATTCTGTATGGCTTCATTTATATGAAGTTAAAAACTAATTTTTGGCAATAAAAGCCAGAATTGTGGGTTTTCTAGGGAAAAGCGAGTAATAGATTAACTGGAAGGGACTATGAGGGAATCTTCTGGATTAACGAAAAGTTCTGCATTTTGATTTGGGTGGTGGTTACACTGTTGAATACATTCAGCAGTGGGCTAAGTCTGGTTCTCCCTGGTGGCTCAGATGGTAAAGAATTTGCCTGTGATGCTAGAGACCTGGGTTCGACCCCGAGTCTGGAATATCCCCTGGAGAAGGAAACAGCAACCCACTCCAGTGTTCTTGCCTGGAGAATTCCATGGGCAGAGGACCCTGGAAGTCCATGGGGTCTCAAAGAGTCAGACACGACTGAGCTACGAACACACACACAAGTCTGCTTCTCACACTCCTGAGGGACAGTTCTTAAATAATCAGGATGATTTTGAGAGCTGGTTGTTAAACCACTGCTAGCCTGAAATCAGTCATGATGGGATTATTTAAACCAGGAAAGTCAACAAATCTTACAAATCGGGCTTTGGCTTTTTTTCTACAGAGCCAATTTACCAGCTCATCTCTGAATACATATGTCAAACTTCATCCACACAAGATTCAGGAAGTTTCCTATGGTTCTAGCAGTGATAAAGGGGGAGGATAAAACAGTGTCTTCAGTTACTGATCTAGCTCAGTGATTCATCCTTGACTTCATGACCTCATATGTCTTTGCAAGCCCCCATGAGTTCTGTTCCCTAAAACTGAGGGTCACCATAATTATAGCAAATAGTTGATTCGGCACTGGGTGCTCTTGAAGCTGTTGAGCTTATTTAGTCCACATATCACCACTTCCAATATATTTATCCTGTTTCACCTCAGCTCATAAAATGCACGTACACATGCACGACGTATCGGTGCACCCTGCTTTTAAAACATTTAATATGTAAACATCTCAGCATGCAAAACAGAGCAGATATAATATTTTTCTATACCTACATTATACACAAATCAAAATTTGTAAATATATATACACAAGTACTTTTTAAGAGCAGAAAATGGGATTATCCATAACGTCACTCAGCTTGGTCTGTTTGCTAATATTCCATGGTCCGTTTTCCATCTCAGTGTTTCAGATTAACTCTACCTCATGCTTTTTAAAAGCTTCAAAAGATATGCATCCTATTGCTAAGCATTTAGGCTTTTTCCAAACTGTAAACATTACAAAATGCTACAGTGAACATCCTTGTATTAGATTGACTCATTTAAATTGCTGTTTTTGTATATCAAAATTGTTGATCACAGTAATTTCATGTGATTCATGTTATACATTTATATTTTTATAAGATTCACTTCTTGAAGTGGGATTGATGAGTCAGAGTATATGTGCATTTTAAAATTTTGCCGCTACTACCACACTACTCACCTAAAAGGTTATGCCAATTTATCTGCTCATTTTTTTCATGCCCTTGACAACAATAAAAGTTTTTCATCTTTTTCGTTTTTGCTGGAAAATTACACCTCAGTATTTTGATTTGCCTTTCTTCCATGATTATTGAGGAGGTTGAACATCTTTTTGTAGGCATCTTGCTCCCACAAGATTTAAATATCAGATTCTCCTATAACTCTCCAGACACGCTTCTATTTAAAAAAAGAAAATCAAACCTGTTTATAAAAGAATTTAAAAGCATGTGCCTCATTAAAATAACCTCTTTTAGGAAGCCAGAATGGATTATTTTTCTGCCTTCAATTTTCCATTTGTTTCTGTTACGGACACACAAACACGCATTGTTTTTACTCAGAGTGGACTGCCTTGACCTCAGTCTTTGTTTTCTGAATCTGAATCACTTGGAAAGTCCAATGGGCTTTGGCTCTGAGAAGCAGACTAGGCTCTCAGCAAGGTGGGGTTGGCTCCGTAGCCATGTGGCCTGCCAGCCAGCAGGGGGCCTCTACAGCTCTGAAAGACCTCCTGGCCAGAGCTCCATTTTCTCACTCCTAAATAAACTTCATCTCTCTACAATGCTAGGCAATCTCTGGCTTCTGCTTAGGCAGACTAATTTACTGAATTAAAGTCGTTTGGCTTCTACCATGACAATTAGTATGCAAATTACCGGTATATTACCTGCTGAGTCATAAATTACATTGACAAACTTAATATTCACAGATTCAGCTTACCAGTGTGGCTAATTTTTCTATTTTTTTCAGTAGTTATAGACCAAGGCGATTCACCACCTTATTGAACCGTTAAACATTAAATCAACAGTTGAAAAATTAAGCATTTTTCAAAGCATTTTGTTATGCATTTATTTCTTGCATCAAGCGGTAAAGTGGAGCATTAAATATGCAATGTGTCTAAGAGTACTAAATGGCTGGTGAATACATTTAAGCCTAAAACTGTTCTTTTTAACTTTAAAAAAGGAGACACAACAAAGGAAAATCTATACCATATTATAACCTATTGACTCTCCTTCACCATCTTTAGAAGCAAATATTTCCCAGTTCAAGGTCCTGTAATTGCAAAGAACCATTAATCCTCAGTATGTGGTTCAAGCTAATGCTGCTCATAACCGGAAAAGGGCTGGTCACTAGGATTCAAGCTTTATAAATTGTCACCAAGGTAGTTAGCTATGGCATAGCATCAGAACTTTGATGCTATGCCATAAATTTATTATATTTACTTTTCTTTTTTTTCTCCTGTGTAAATAAGGTATTGAGCCTTAAGATTGGGAAAGGGTTAGAGCAAGTCCAAGAAGGGGTGTTCAGGTCAAGTCCAAGCATGCCAGAGCAGTCCCTCCTTTGCTCAGCCAGGAAACAAACTGAGCCTGCATTCTGTGCCAGGTCAGTGGGATGAATCTTTAAAGGGATTTAAGGATTGTTATGGTCAAAGTCCCTTAGCTCTGTTCCTGCTGCTGGAATACCACTAGTCACTGAAGAGTCATGGGAACCTTCCTGGCAGCAAACTCCTTCCCCCAGTTCCTCTCTGCACCAGCAGAGTAAAACTACCTTTCCTTTAAGAGTCTAACCTTGCTACTAAGGCAAAGGACATATATGGTATGAATCAATTAAGCAAGGAAATCTAAAAAGGACTACTAGAGTTGCATAGCAGGAATATACCGAGAGAGCCATTCACATGGTGTGTGGATTATCCCAAATTGTAAACAAATCATGTGGCTGATATCTTACATTTAGTGCTTAATTTTTAAAAGAATTTGGTTTGCACATAGAGTATTTTCTTTTAAATCAAATGAAAATGTCCCCTATGGAGATATGTGATGAGTACTCTTAAATGTCAACTTGACTGGGTCACAGGATACTCAGGTAGCTGGTTAAACATTATTTCTGGGTGTGTTGGTGAGGGTATTTTCAGAAGAGATGAGTAATTTAATTGGTGGACTGAGTGAAGCAGATGGCCCTCCCCACTGTGGGTGATCATCCAATCCACTGAGAGTATAAATAGACCAAAAGGGGGAGGAAGGAGGAATTCACTCTCTGCCTCACTGCTGAGCTGGGGCATCGATCTTCTGACTGGAACATCCCTGGTTCTCAGGATTTTAGACCCAGACTGATACCTCCCCCATCCACTTTACAGCTCTCTAGCCTTCAAACCACAATATTAGCTCCGCTGGGTCTCTAGCCTACAAATGGAAATAGGTGGGAAAGACTCTCCTGTGTGAGACAGGAGAATTGAGGAGAATGATATAAGCAAAATAAAGATACAAATACATACATTTAACAGTTTCCCTTGCCACAATCAGTCAGTACCTACAGAGCATGGAAAGAGATATAAAAAGGACAGGCTTACGCCAACTGCAAATCACACCATCCCTGCACACAGACTGGAGGCTGAGGGCATTTGGGCTGTCACCACATCAGATCCCGCCATCACCTGCGGTTTGTGGCCTTGCTTTACCTGAAGGTGAGAGGTAGGGAACTACATTCTTTCCTTAGCAGAAAGAAATATCTTTGCTGCCTACACTGGCTGCCAAGGTTTTGTCTCAGCCTGGTGTAACCTTGGGGTCATTATCAATGCTTTAACTTCTACTTCAAGGGAAATCAGACTCCAGTTTCTCAGGAGGTTAGGTCTGTTGACAAGAGCCCTGAAAGTGACTGCAGGCCTTGCCAGTTCTAAGGTGAACTGAGAAGTTGCTGAGTTCCAGGATAGAGCTCTGTTCTCCTGGCTCACTCTCAGCCAGCAGCACAATCCCAGCCTCACAAGGAGGCGGTTCCAGGGGCTAGAAGTGACCCCAAGAGACAGTGACCCAGACTGCTGGAAGGAGGCAATGGTTCAAAAGAGACAAAGCGTTAATACTGGTTTGTAAATAATAGGGGGGAAAATCCCATTTCTCTATCTTTATATGTAGACTAAGCACAAATTTTAAAAATTTAAGAGAAGTAAATGAAGTATGTATGTTTTAAATAAATATATATATACACACACACACGTGTGTGTGTGTGTGTGTGTGTGTACATACACAGATTTTCCCCGTATCTTGTGGAGACAAATTAATTTTATCATCTAGGAGTTTCTGCCCCTCGATCTTGGCCTTGCTCGCTTGCTGTGTCATTGATGGGAGGGCATATTTTCACTTTCTCTGCCTGATACAGGAGTTAGATTACAGTCACGTGGTTCTAGAACTGTGGAAGCAGCGGGTTTGTATTTTTAGAGGCAACTGGCAAAGTATATATGGAAAGAGGTCAGAAGTGATAGGGACAAGACATAGGCAACTTGCAGTCACTTCCTTTCCTGGTATCATCTTACTTTGCAAGTGTTAACTGTGTGAGCATTTCATGTCTCTCTTTAGACACAGGGAAACAAGGCAGGCAGTGATCAAGCAATTGGCTTGAGTCAGCCCAGCAAGTTGCTACCAGTGGTTGAGCTTTCAGCCCTCCTAACTTCAGCTCCTCCACTCTCCTGCCTTGACCCACAGCCATTTTCCGCTTTAACTGAATGTACATCACTGGGGCTTTGGGAAGTGAACCTTCAGCATCCAAAGCTCATTTCCCAAGAGTAGCATAGTCGTTCACTACAAGTTTTTATGAGAGCAAAGTACACTTTCAAACACCCAAAGAAAAGATACTGGAACTTCCTGTTCCTTGTCTAACAGCAATTACTGCTGTCTATTCCTAAGTGAATGAGGGCAGATCTCCAGAAATGAAGAGGGATACAACCCAGGTGTCCCATTCATTTGGTGCCAGATACTTCATTAGATAGTCAGAATAAGTCACAGTAAGGAAGCTTTGTGTATTCAGCCAAGGAAATAGACCTTTAAATAAGTTATAATACAGACATATATACAGATATACAAACATACATCATATATACACATATATATAGTATATTATATAACATATGCATGTTAGATTAGATTAGATAAAATCAAGCAATAGGAAGATAGCCTTGAAAGTCAGGCCACTCATTGTTTTGAGACAAAATTGTTCAAATTCTTCTGTCTCCCTCTCAGCCCATCAACAACTGAACTCTGTGAACTTAGCTCAGAGAGAAAATTACTGCTATATAGAGGAGATAATAACACCTACCATTATAGCTTAGCTGCAGCTACAAAGAACTAAGTCATAATGTTGGGGAAATCAACAGGAAAGGAATGCCAGCTCCTTTCCTGTCTTGGAAAAATTGTAAAAGGAGCAGAGGAGAATTGGGAGAAGTCAGAGGGAGGAAACAGGAAGACCTGTTCCTGACTTCTCCTCTATGAGCCTTGAACTGCAGAAGCAGAGGCTTTAAAGACATTGAGGGAGCACCAAGGGCAAAGTTATCATTGCTTAGTTCCCATGTTGGATTCTGCGAAAGAGGTCAAAATGCATGATCACATAGTGCGTGGTGCAAAGTCGCTTCAGTCAAGCCCAACTCTTTGTAACCCTATGGACTGTAGCCCGCTCCTCTGTCCATAGGTTTCTCCAGGCAAGAATATTGGAGTGGGTTGCCACGTCCTCCTCCAGGGGATCTTCCTGACCCAGAGATTGAACCCATGTCTCCTGCAGTTCCTGCATCACAGGCAGATTCTTTACCCCTGAGCCACCAGGGAAGTCCCGTAGTCCCACAGACAAAAGCCTAATTGGCACTCAAGAGCTAATGCCAGCTCCTACATGGGATAAATATTTAACGGAGCACAAGCTATGAGGCCAAAAGGGTGGGACAAACTGACATAGATGCAGAGGATGGGATGAACCATCAGTTCAGGGTGTTGGATAGAGAATTTACAGAAATCCTAGAGTTTGTCTCCTGTGAGAACTGAAAAAAAGTTGTGTCATCCAGAGAGATGGCTTATCTTTCTTAGGAACACATACAAACCAAAAGAATGGTCATATATAGCAAATTTGGAGGCTACCAGAGCACCCAGAAAGCCAAGGGTCCCCAGACCATCACATTAGAGGCCAATCAGGAAGGAGACAATGTAAGCAGAGAACCGTGATCAGGCCAGTCATTGCATCTTTCACAGGTTGTCATGACATATAAGTTCCCCCTCTCCCACTTGAACGTCACCTTGGGGGAAGAATCAAGAAAAGGTGAAAGCGACCTTTAGACACTGATGGTTTTTATTCCAATGACATTATTTCCTAGAGAAACAATTTAAATTTTCATATCAGACTCAAGTTAGTATAAGGGTTTGGCATTAAATTAACCAAAAAACTGAAGAAGTCCTATCCTCTCCATTCAGCAGAATTTTACTGTATGCTAACGTTTGCAAATATCTAGTATACTATGAGTTCTGTCTCCTAATCTATTGCTTTCCCAGGATACTGATACGTCCTATATTATTATCTTCATTTCACATCAGAAGGGCGGGTACATACCTTGGAACACCAGTTTTTAAAAGCGGATCCAAAACTGAGAAGTTATGATGTTAAGCTCTACTGACGCGACCAAAAGCATCTCAATAGCGCAGAAGGAATAAAACGCAGATCAAGGAGTGGAAGACCCTGAAAACCACTTGAGTGTCATTTTACTCCTGTCTGCTTTGTAAAACGGGCTTCCCCATGGCTCCGTGGTGAAGAATCCACCCACAATGCAGGAGACACAGGAGTCTTGGGTTCCATCCCTGGGTGGGGAAGATCTCCTGGAGGAGGAAATGGCAACCCACTCCAGTATTCCTGCTGGGAAAATGCTATGGACAGGGAGGCCTAGGGGCTACAGTCCATAGGGTCGCGGTTAGACATGACTGAGCATGCACGCATGTATCTTTGTAAAATAAAATTATATTCGGTCTGAAAAAAGAGTCAACAAATACGGTAAGGTGTCACGTGTGCATGCTCGGTTGCTCCAGTTGTGTCTGACTCTTTGCAGTCCTATGGGCTGTAGCCCACGGGCTACTCTGTCCATGGGATTGTCTAGGCAAGAAGACTAGAGTGGGTTGCCATGCCCTCCACCAGGGGATCTTCCCGACCCAGGGGTCAGACCTGTGTGTCCCGTGGCTCCTGCACTGCAGGTGGATTCTTTACCACCAGCCACTGGGGAAACCCAGGGGCTCATAAATATGTTCAAATCTACTTGCTAAGGAAAAATGCCTTCCAAGATATGCAAAGAACCTGTACACCCAACCACAGTCACATTTCTTTTTAAAAATAGGAAAGTTAAATGTGGTCACATGTAGAACAATTGTTCAAAGAGGAGAAGACTGATGCTGTAAACTAGAAAGTGGTGATCTATATCAGTCACCAGATATCAGTCCTAACCAGAGGCTAGAATGGAGAGTTAGGACTGGACCATACCTCCTTACCACAGGAAATGGTGATCAGTTAAGAATAACACGGGTTCACAATGAACAAATCTTGCCAGATTACTCCTTGTTGCCCTCTGTGTCATTAAGTCATGTCCGACTCTGCAACCCCATGGACTGTAGCACGTCAAGTACCTCTATCCTTTACTATCTTCTGGAATTTGCTCATGTTCTTTGAGTCTGTGGTGCCATCTAACCATCTTATCCTCTGCTAGCCCTTCTCCTTTGCCTTTAATCTTTCCCAGCATCAGGGTCTTTTCCAATGAGTCGCTTGCCACGTCTTCTTAACCTCTCTTGCTTCTGTTAGGTCCTTACTGTTTCTGTCCTTTATCATGCCCATCTTTGCATGAAATGTCCCCTGATATCTTCAGTTTTCTTGAAGAGATCTCGCGTCTTTCCCAATCTACTGTTTTCGTCTATTTCTTTTCATTGTTCACTTAAGAAGGCCTTCTTGGGGCTTCACTAATGGTCCCGTGGTTAAGACTTCACCTTCCAATGCAAGGGGTGTAGGTTTGATCCCTCATCAGGGAGCTGAGATCCCGCATGTCTCATGGCCCCAAAACCAAAACATAAAACAGAAACAATATTGTAACAAGTTCAATAAAGACTTGGGGAGAAAAAGTGGGGGGCCTTCTTAGGTCTCCTTGCTATTCTCTGAAATTCTGCATTCAGCTGGGTACATCTGTCCCTCTCTCCCTTGGCTTTCACTTTTCTTCTTTCCTCAGCTATTTGTGAAGTCTCCTCAGACAACCACTTCGTCTTCTTGCATTTCTTTTTCTTTAGGATGGTTTTAGTCACTGCCTCCTGCACAATGTTATGAAACTTCGCCCATAAGTTCTTCAGGCACTCTGTCTACCAGATCCAATCGCTTGAATCTATTCATCAGCTCCACTGTATAATCATAAGGATTTGACTTAGGTCATACCTGAATAGCCTAGCAGTTTTCTCTACTTTCAATTTAAGCCTGAAGTTTGCAATAAGAAACTGATGACCTGAGCCACAGTCAGCTCCAGGTCTTGTTTTGCCAACTATATAGAGCTTCTCCATCTTTGGCTACAAAGAATACAATCAATTTGATCTCAGTATTGACCATCTGGTTATGTCCATGTGTAGAGTTGCCTTTTGGAGGATTTTTGTTGTGACCAGCGTGTTCTCTTGACAAAACTCTGTTATCCTTTGCCTTGCTTCATTTTGTACTCCAAGGCCAAACGCTTGTTATTCCAGGTATCGCTTGACTTCCTACTTTTCCATTCCAATCCCCTATAATGAAAAGGATATCTTTTTTTGGTGCTAGTTCTAGAAGGTCTTTTAGTTTTCATTCTCCAGGGGATCTTCTTGACCCAGGGATCGAACCCAGGTCTCCTGCATTGCAGGCAGACGCTTTGACCTCTGAGCCACCAGGGAAGCCCATTAGTCTTCATAGAATTGGTCAACTTCAACTTCTTCAACATTAGTGATTGAGCATAGACTTGGATTACTTTAATGTTAAACTGTTTGCCTTGGAGATGAACCTAGATCATTTTCCAGGTTGCACCCAAGTACTGCATTTCAGACTCTTTTGTTGACTATGAGGTCTACTCCATTTCTTCTAAGGGATTCTTGCCCACAACAGTAGACATAATGATCACCTGATTTAAATTCACTCATTCCTGTCCATTTTAGTTCACTGATTCCTAAGATGTTGATCTTCACTCTTGCCATCTCCTAATTGACCACTCCAATTTACTTTGATCCCTGGACCTAACATTCCAGATTTCTCTGCAATATTGTTCTTTACAGCACTGGACTTTCCTTTCACCACCAGACACATCCACAACTGGGCATTGTTTCTGCTTTGGCCCAGCTGCTTCATTCTTTCTGGAGCTATTAGTAATTGCCCTCGGCTCTTCCCTAGTAGTATATTGGACCCCTTCTGACCTGGGGCACTCATCTGCAGTGTCATATCTTTTTGCCTTTTCATACTGTTCTTGAGGTTCTCCGGGCTTCTCAGGTGGCACAGTGGTAAAGAAATCTGCCTGAAAATACAGGAGATGCAAAAGACACAGATTTGATCCCTGGGTCAGAAAGATCTCCTGGAGTAGGAAATGGCAACCCTCCAGTTTTCTTGCCTGAAAAATTTCACAAACAAAGGAGCCTGGTGGGTTACAGATCATGGGGTGGCAGGGAGTCAGACACGACTAAGCAACAGCATGCACATGGTGTTCTCTTGGCAAGAACACTGCAATGGGTTGCCGTTTCCACCCCCAGTGGGCTGTGTTTCATCAGGACACTCCACTGTGACCCATCCATCTTGGGTGCCCCTGCATGGCATGACTCATGGCATGACTTCATTGGGTTATGCAAGCCCCTTCACCACGACAATGTTGTGACCCATGAAGGTGTTGGGGACAAGACCATGGTCCAAAAAGATCTCAGCTGGCTAAAAGGAAAGGCAGGTCTAACCCAATTTACATTTAATGGTTCTGCTCTTTGATGTTGCGTCCTCTGTATTCTCCTTCCAAGAAAGTTTAGCAACAAAAATTATCATGCCATTTCAGAAGACCAAAGAGCATCAAGTTCAAGAGTAACTGCTTTGGAGTCAGACCTCGTTAGGCAAGTCTCCACTCCTATGAGCCTCAGCCTACCCACAATATAGGCTAAGGATACTTACTACGTCACTGGGTTCTTGTGAGATTAAATGAGATGCATAAGATGCAAAGTATTTAGCACATTGCTTGCCCCAAATAAGCACTCAACAGATAATAACTATATATAGCTATACATACACACAGTGGCTTAGCAGGAGCATGTGTGAAAAAGACTTGTGGTTTTAATTGACTCCAAGTTCAACATGAGCCAATGATATGATGCGACCTCCAAAAATAACTGATTCAACTTCAGCTGTCTTTAAAGAGCCATGGTAGGCTGAATATGTGAAGCAACAATTCTTGTCAGATTCTACATGGACAGACCACAACTGAATCCCATATTCTGCTCCCAGTATCTCACCACTAAAAAAAGAACTTTGTAAATTTAAACTCATCCAGCTGGGAGAACCTAAGACAACAAGAAAACTTAAAACCATGGTCTATGAAGAACTGGACTTGTTTAGCCTAGAGGGAATACTTAAGGGCATCATGACAGCTGTTTCAAATATTTTTAGGACAGTCACATGGGATAGGAATAAGTGTTGTTCACTGTGAAGCCAAACTGGCTTTAAAAAATCTTTCTACAGGAGTTTGGAAGAGGCACTAATTGACTGAAAATATAAACAATAGTAATGAAATAAGAGGTTTCATATTCCTTTGAAGAAAGTCTAGTTCAGCCCTCAGCCATTTTTGAGGCTGGAGGACCTCATTAGGCGTGGAGGACCATCTCTCAGAAAAAGCCCTTTCCAGAGATTTTGACCATCTTTGTGATTAGGTATACACATCACCACCCCGTCTTTAGGGGATGACAGTTAAGTAAAGGAAAGACACTCCAGCAATTTTCTCAGGCTTGAAGGGAGACTAGAACTCACCACTCGGTTTTTCTCACTCTTCACACCTCTGCTGAAATCAATGGGCTTTGATGCCCTTTATCTCAGCTCGTCATCTCATGGCAGTCACGAACATGGTGATGCTTTGGGATAACATCCCAGCACCCTGCCTCTGTGTAAGCTGTGTTTATTTGTATACACTTGATTTTCAAAATTCAATGCCCTAGAAGAGTGTTCAGAGAACATTTTAGGAGAGATATGCTCTTAGCCACCATGAAACACAGCTCAAATGTGCATGGTTTCTTGAACACCATCTCAAATTCTCGTTTGTGCATTGCCCCAAATACTCTCTGTATTAAAGTAAGCTATATTTCTCAAGGAACCAGAATCAAGTGATTTGTATTCGGATCACAATACAGAACTTTGATGAAACAGGTTCAGATTTCTCTCACCTGATCACTGACTCTAAATGAGAAAAGTTGGAATTCCATTCTCAATGCAAATATTGCAGAAAACCAGTAATCATTCTGCCCTATAATCAAAACCAGAAAACTGTTATTGTAGCTCTGCACCATTTCCAGAGACTATTAATTCACTGCAGAAAGCCTGTCCTAAAATGAAAGTCTGGGCAGAATGACATTGTTTCTACTAAAGTACCAGTCTGTCTTGTGGCATCATTTCCAAAGATATGGATGAAATTGACTAACAATAGCTAATTAATTTGGGTACTTTGTACTGCTCACATACTTGTTTCAGAATAAAAAAATTAACTTCAGTCAAAGCCAGGCAGAAGTGAAGTAATTAGGACAATGACTGCCCTGGTGACATGTATTTGAGACGGGAAATTAGAGTGCTTTCTTGAGTTAACATTATATTTTATAATCACTATGAACTTCTTGAAGTAAGTCTAACATTGTGACTTAACACTGTGTGTTGATTCTGAAGTATTGAAAATATTGTTTGAAGTTTCCCTCAGGATTTTATAAATAAATAAATATACATATATATATATATTCTTCCACAAAATGTTATTTGGCAGCAAACTTCAAAGGATCCAACAGTGATTTTCAATTATATTTATTATTAGCTCCACAATCAGCCGACAGATTAAAAAGAGCAAAGGCATTAACTTGGACCACTTGAGCACTGGCATCAAGTTTCAAAGTTACAACTGGCTCTTAGAAAGGGCAGCAGATTTGGTGAAGTTTTGATCTCAATTCTGTTTTGTGTTGTTTTGTTTCATTTCAGTTTTCTACCACTGGTTTCCCAAGTCTCAGACCGCATTATTGCCTTTACAGAAGGGTAAAAATCAAATCAAAATCGTTTAGGTGTTTTTCTTTAAAAAAGTGTTCCCTGAGTCTTTATGATTTCAATCTATCTCTCTTTGTTAATTTCCCTTGGATTTTTTTTCTTTGGCTTCAGGATTCATTTTAATATATTATTACATCACTTCTAAAATTATAAGAAATTATATTGTCTTACATTTCTATAATGTTGATTGCTACTGATATAGTAAAACACAAAAAGTATTTTGATAATTATAGGTAGATTATATTACCCTGAATTACAAGTCCTAAGGAAATAAGATTAGTGAGTCAGTAGGTAATGCCCTCTTTTTTTTTTTCAGGATTTCAAATAATAATTTCTAAACATCAACTCCAGTTTTAACTGGAGACACCACTTTTCACCTCCAGGTCTTTCACTTCCATGCCAGAGCCCCGATATGAGTCAGTTTCTAAAAGCGAGACCGAGAAGACCTCTTCGCTCTTATTCCTCAGAGAAGAGGATATTGTTATACCAACGGCCACTTCAATCAAATGCTCTGAAATTCAAAACAACCTTAGTAGCTTTATTCACAGCAGCAGAATGTTGTGCTCTTTCAAAACCAAGGCAGTATCATCATAGGGTAGGAACATAGACTAGCACACCGGAAGAAAGCAACAGAGAGAGGAATAGGGCTTGAGACTGAAATTGGGAGGAAATGTCTGAAGCTGACGCCCTCCTCTGAATAGGGCAGATTCAGCTATAGGTATTTGTTTCTCTGTGGTCTCCAAAGAGCCTCAAGTTGCTGTCTCTGATAGAGGCTCTTTCACAACTTCCTCATAATTTATAAATGCATTTAGAGTGGTTATCCCTGGACGAGAACCAGCCACCACTCTTAAAGCTGGCCAAAGGCTAGGTACAAAGTTCACGCAGCATGGTGATCATCCAGGGGCTTAGTGGGGGTTGAGTGTACTGAAAAGTATAGACAGCGCTTCAGTTTTCATCTGCCCCACGGCAAATGCTCAGAGATTCCCGAAGGTCAGGAGAAGCTTCCACCAAGGTGGTTCCCACTGACCATGACTTTACAGACAAGTTTGCAGATTTCTTGGGAGCTTGTCAGGTCCCAATCTTCCCCTGGCTTCTTCATAATATTGGAACGAAGCCTTAGCTCTTCATCTGATTTAATTCTTGGAATGTGATACTCAATGTACACTAATGTTGAAATGAGAACATCTTGAACATTCTCAATTATAAGATGGTAGGGGTAAGACCTTAATCAGAAAAATAAAGGTTAGCATTTTTTCTCCTACTAAAATTATAAGACATTATAAAGTGTGCTGGCAGACAATTCACAGCACTTTATCAGAGCTACAGGTTACATTTTTCAAAGTGTATATCTCCTGCTTCATTGTCATTACCGACAATGATTTTATTTACTATAGAAATCTGCAGGTTGAATCAAGAAGGCAACATTCCGTTAAAAATGCAGATGCAGAACCTCAGGTTAGCCCAAAGCCAGTGATTTTCCAGTCATGAATCAAGCCCAACAGAACATGGAGAACCAACCACCTTCCAGTTCTTCACTCTCTTATTTCATTCATGTTGATGCTGGTTAAGAGCTTTGGTTTATCATGGAAGCAGAAGTGAAAGAGAAGGGCAAGTGAAGGCTCTGCTGGTTCAAGTAACTTATTATCATACAGAAGTATACTTTTGGAAAAGACCATCAAGAGTTTAGATCAATAGAAATAGAAGTTCGTGACAATAAATCTCTAGTCTTTGCTCCACCAAAAAACTCAAAGTGGCTTGCAGGAAGAGGGATCCTTTGAACCTGAGTTCCACTCCAACCGATAAACAGATCCAATAGTGAAACAGTGTCCCCTTCACCACCTCCATCCACATCCAAAACCAGAGAGAAAATGAAAAAGTCTATGGAGTAAATGAATTTAAAGATGTAAGGACGAAGAAATTGGTGAGTGCTTAATATTTTGGTTCACTGAGTTCTCTGGATAAAAGGTATCTTTATAAAGTAAACATTGAAACTATTAATACTAATTGCTATGAAATTCAACTACTAAATTTCTCACTTAAAAATATTGCTTTCAGTAGACAAAGAACAAGGTCCTACTGTGTAGCACAAGGAGCTATATCCAGTATCCTATAATAAACTGTAATGGAGAAGGATATAAACATATAACATATATTCCATGTTATATATAACATTCCATATATCTATTCCATATATATTACAAATATATAACATATATTCCATAAAATACATATATTCTATATATATTGAAGAGCCTGAGCTACTCCATCTTGTAAAAGAACTCCATTTTGCAAAGGTACCGTGCAAATAGACTTAGACTTTGGATATTGCCTAAACTTGCCCCACTGTGCATGAGCCAATCAGCCCTTAGGTTAAACCTCCTGACTTTAAGTTCAAGAATTTATGATTTACCTTGGAAGTAATGATTTATATTTGTGATTTACCTTGGAAGTAATGATTTACAATTGTGACGTCTGTGATTTACCTTGGAAGTAATGATCTACCGTGGAAGTAAAAAAAAAAAAAAACCAATCAGAAATCCACACACACTCCTATAGAAGATGGTAACCAATCAGTAGGCCTTCAGCCTGAACACCCCCTTTGTTACCCTTTCACCTGAATATTCCCTATATAAGCAGTGTAACCCAAAACTCGGGGCTCTTCTCCTTAGCCGCTGCGTCAGTAATGGTGGGAGCCCCAGCTCAAGTTGGTAATAAAAACTCTCTTGCTTTTGCATCGGATACCGGCTCCCTGGTGGTCATTGGGAGATTTCGCAACTTGGGCGTAACAATATATACATGTATACAATTGAATCACTTTGCTGCACAGCAGAAACTAACACAACATTGTAAATCGACTATACTTGAATATATAAAATTTTGAATTAAAAAAAAAGATTTAAAAAAATATTCTTGGGAAACATTTCTAAGCCTTCACTAATCTTGGATTTCACAAGAAAACCTGAGGGTCTTTTTACATTGAAACACAATAGATCGCCTTTACATTTGGTCTGTTGTTTAATTTCAGTGGCTTTATCTTCCACGGTTAGTGATGCAATTTTAGGGCAAGGCCAGTGGGAAGCTTACTCAAGGCTTTACTTGTCTATTGTACTTGATAAGCCATACTGAGTGAGCTTGGCCTAACACTGTGGAGTTGGAATTCGACGATTTCCTTGTAGTGGAGGGGAAAACAATATACATATATATATTTTTTGGCTTGCAAAGGCTGTGACTAGTTCCATAATGACCACTGCAGAGCAGTGATCTTTCCCTGCATAGAGATTGTCCCTTTAATTCAAGGGGATTTTCATGTAAAAATGACTGTTTTAAAAAGAAAAAAACCTAAAGATTTCTTTCTCCCAAAGAATCTCATCCAAAAAAAATCAAAACAAAATCTTAAAATAGTTCTTGAAAATATTTTTTTAAGATCAGATAAAGGATTTGTCAGACTGCAAAGATGTAAAGGAAAATATTTTAAACCATCATGGGACTTTCTAGGAATAGAAAAGCAATGTTGGACTTCTCTAGTGGTACAGTGGATGGGAGTCCGCCTGTCAGTACAGGGGACCTGTGTTCAATCCCCGGTCTGGGAAGAGTCCACTTGCCACAGAGCAATTAAAGCTGGTGTGTCACAGCTCATGAGCCCGCATGCTGCAGCTGCTGAAGCCCCCATGCTCTCGAGTCTTTGCTCCACAACAAGAGAAGACACTGCAATGAAAAGCCCATGAACCACAACAAAGGGTAGCCCCCATGCGCTGCAACTAGAGGAAGTCCATGTGCAGCAAGGAAGACCTGCTGCTGCTGTCACTTCAGTCGTGTCCGACTCTGTGAGACCCCATAGACGGCAGCCCACCAGGCTACCCCGTCCCTGGGATTCTCCAGGCAAGAACACTGGAGTGGATTGCCATTTCCTTCTCCAATGCATGAGAGTGAAAAGTGAAAGTGAAGTCGCTCAGTCGTATCCGACCCTCAGCGACCCCATGGACTGCAGCCCACCAGGCTCCTCCATCCATGGGATTTTCCAGGCAAGAGTACTGGAGTGGGGTGCCACTGCCTTCTCCGAAGGAAGACCTAGTGTAACCAAAAACAAACAAATTATTTAAAAAAAAAAAAGAAAAGAAAGAAAAGCAATGTTGAGCCCCCATTAACAGTCTTCTCTTCTAGCATGGGCTTTAACTCTTGGGGCTTTGTCCCAGGCCCAACTGTCTCTCTGAAGACTAATGTGACACCCACCACAGGACAAAGTTTGACTGAGGTCTAATTTCTGCAGTTGTAGATTTCTAGTGTACTACAGGGGAATATAGATTGGTTGATATGTCCACCCTGTCATAAACATTGCAGGCAATTTCTCTCCCCTGACATGCTTACATCTAATTTACCCTATTAGCAAACAAAAGGAAAATTTCAGTGAAACCTCAAACCCACACAAGAACACAATGCTTGCCTCATATTCACTTACATACATTCACCTGCAAGATGTGCTCCATCCTGGAAGCATTGTGCTTTATAGTTTGCAAAAATCTTTTATTCCCACCTTAACAACAGTGACATAGATGGGATGCTAGTGGAGAAGGCAGCTACAATTGCTTCCATTTTTTTCCCCAGGTCTGAGGCTCAGACAAATAATGGTGACTGTTCCTAGGCTCTCTGAGCTAATATATGATAGAGTCAGGGTTTTAACTTGGATCACCAAGCCCCCACTCCAATTGCCTTAAACCCACAATTCACTTTGTCTCTAATTTTTACTTTTTCTACAACCTCTGGGATTTTCTCCCTATCAGTTCATTTAATTCAGTCACTCAGTCGTGTCTGACTCTTTGCAACCCCATGGGCTGCAGCACACCAGGCTTCCCTGTCCATCACCAACTCCTAGAGTTTATTCAAACTTATGTCCATCGAGTCGGTGATGCCATCCAACCATCTCAGCCTCTGTCATCCCCTTTTCCCCCTGCCTTCAACCTTTTCCAGCATCAGGGTCTTTTCCAGTGAGTCAGTTCTTCACATCAGGTGGCCAAAGTGTTGGAGCTTCAGTATTAGCATCAGTCCTTCCAGTGAATATTCAGGATTGATTTCCCTTAGGATTAACTGGTTGGATCTCCTTGCAGTCCAAGGGACTCTCAAGAGGCCCTTGGGTTTCTCCAACACCAATTAGAGACAAAGTGAATTGTAGGTTTAAGGCAATTGGAGTGGGGGCTTGGTGATCCAAGTTAAAACCCTGACTCTATCATTTATTAGCTCAGAGAGCCTAGGAACAATCACCATTACTTGTCTGAGCCTTAGACCTGGGGAAAAAATGGAAGCAATTGTAGTTGCCTTCTCCGCTAGCATCCCATCTATGTCACTGTTGTTAAGGTGGGAATAAAAGATTTTTGCAAACTATAAAGCACAATGCTTCCAGGATGGAACACATCTTGCAGGTGAATGTATGTAAGTGAATATGAGGCAAGCATTGTGTTCTTGTGTGGGTTTGAGTCCCTTGGATTTCTCCAACACCACAGTTCAAAAGCATCAATTCTTCAGCGCGCAGCTTTCTTTATGGTCCAACTGTCACATCCATACATGTCTATTGGAAAAACTGTAGCTTTCACTAGACAGACCTTTTGTCAGCAAAATAATATCTCTGATTTTTAATATGCTATCAAGTGTGTCAAAGCTTTTCTTCCAAGGAGCAAGCATCTTTTAATTTTACAGCTGCAGTCACCATCTGCAGTGATATTTGGAGCCCAAGATAATAAAGTCTGTCACTGTTTCCATTGTTTCCCCATCTATTTGCCATGAATTGATGGGACCGGATGCCATGATCTTCGTTTTTTGAATGTTGAGTTTTAAGCCAGCTTTTTCACTCTCCTCTTTCACTTTCATCAAGAGGCTCTTTAGTTCCTCTTTGCTTTCTGCCATTAGGGTGGTGTCATCTGCATATCTGAGGTTATTGATATTTCTCCCAGCAATCTTGATTCCAGCTTGTGCTTCATCCAGCCCAGCATTTCACATGATGTATTCTGCATATAAGTTAAATAATCAGGGTGACAATATATAGCCTTGACGTACTCCTTTTCCTATTTGGAACCAGTCTGTTGTTCCATGTCCAGTTTTAACTGTTGCTTCTTGACCTGCATACAGATTTCTCAGGAGGCAGGTAAGGTGGTCTGGTATTTCTACATCTTTAAGAATTTTCCACAGTTTGTTGTGGTCTACATAGTCAAAGGCTTTAGTGTAGTCAATGAAGCAGAAGTAGATGTTTTCCTAGACTTCTCTTACTTTTTCTATGATCCAACGGATTTTGGCAATTTGATCTCTGGTTCCTCTGCCTTTTCTAAATTAAATAGACAGATTTGAAGGAATACAGTCTCCTAGAACCTGAGAGGACCCACATCACAAAATGATGTGAATCAGAAAAGACTTGCATTTCACTTCCTAGGCCCCAGTCCATGGCAAGGTCATGGACTTCCCCCTTCTCTCCAAATGTAGTTTAGCTGTGCCTCTTGTGGGCTGCAAATTCCATCTTCTTCCTCCAGCATAAAAACTGAAGCAATTCTGCCGGATGCAGAAAAGCTTGAGGAAAGAATCTCTTCGCCACCAAATGTCAATGCGTGTTCAGTCACTTTGGTCATGTCTGACTCTTTGTAACACTGGCCCGTAGCCCGCCAGACTCTGTCCATGGGATTCTCCAGGCAAGAATACTGGAGTGGGTTTTCCTGCCCTCCTCCAGGGGATCTTCCCTGACCCAGGCATCAAACTGGTGTCTCTTACATCTCCTGCATTGTCAGGTGGGTTCTTTACTACTATCGCCATGTGGGAAGCCTTACCAATGTCAACATACCCAACCCAACTCTGGAATATTGATGTATCAGTCTCCGGAAGTTCTTCAACCCCTATGGTGAATTTTTCATGTATAGGGCAGCATGACTCTTCCCCACAGGAGGAATTTTGAGGACAGAGGAGATATTCAGGTATAAGAAGAGAAGCACTTCTGAAAGAGTTAAGTGCATTCTGAGAGCAGAGAGCACCATGATGCTTGTGATGGTGTTTCTGAGAGCAGCAACCTAATGCATGAATTTCTGACGCTCAGCCAAGAGCTAGTATCTAACTCCTTCAGTTTTAAATGCCACACACAGAAAGTTGCTAAAATGGATATGGGAGCCAGGGCCCCCTCCTTCTTCACCACCTGCTCCTTGAGCTCATTTGTAGGAGTTACCCCTGCCAGCAGGACTCTCTGTTTGGACCCCGCTATAGCAGAAGGCAGAGAATGGGCATCCCCCGGGCATTTTTCACACTGTGTTTTTCAAGCTGGCACTCCTAGGGGATGATGAAGAATTGATTAGCTTTTCTAAAGCATAGCTGGAAATGAGTAATGCCGAAGAGCCAAGGTGTGGCACACCGTCTAGAGACAACTTGTGAGGAATCTCCTGGCCTGCTTAGCATGACAGCCCCAGATGCTGAACTCTGTGTTAGTGCACCCCAAGGCAGTCGCTCGAAAGCTTGCATGAGCCTCATTTGCCAGATTTACCTCTTGATGACTTCCCTCCTAACAAGGAAAAGCAGGCTAGCCTGGCTGTGCAGCTCTGTACTTTCAAAAGCAAAGGGAGCCAACCACCAACATCCCCTTAGAAGCTGCATGCCTGCCTATCATATAGGAGAAGCATACTGAAATCGGGTAATTCACAGCTAATACGTAAAATACATTTACATTTGTATAAAGCTGTTCACATTCCCAAGCACTCTTACATTCATTGTGCAATAACTGAAGCAAGTTTCATTAGCTTCATTTGGTAACGGAAGATGCTGAAGTCCCAGGGAGGTTAAAAAACCTGCCCCAGGAGTTCCCTGGCAGTCTAGTTGTTAAGACTTCAGGCTTCCAATGCAGGGGGCATGGGTTCAGCCCCTCACTGGGGAACCGAGATCCCACATACTGCACAGCCAAAGCTTACTCCTGATCACATGAGACCAGCTGATGGCAAGACCAGCACTAGAGTCCTGCTCTTCTGATTCGTGATCAGAGGCGACTGCCCATATACGGCATGTGCAATTATTTCTTAACAATATTCAGCTCACACCTTTATTATCTGCTAAAGGAGTTTTTCTCATCACTGTTCTCTCTCATCAATTGTGCTGCTCCCAGACTCCCACGCATGAAGTGTAGAGCAAAATCAAAGGACACCTCCTGGCCAGGGCAGGTGGGTGGGGCCAGAGGCTATCACACGTGCTGCTGGCTACCTTGAGGGAACCCTGCTGGGCCTCCTCCCCCATTTCACATTGGCAAGTCCTCAACATACCAAATGAATAGCTTTGGCCTTTTCTGAGCTTTGTTCTTCTGGCCCCCAGAGTGTGCTGGATGTTTTAAGTGGATTGCATGGGAGTGAATGACTCATATGTGGGAAGGTAATGAAATTTTGGAAATGAATACCTACGGAAAAGCAGAAAAACTGCAGGCCCTCTGCAGCACTCAAAGATGCTGAGAGCTTATCTGCTGATGCAAGAGAATTACAAGAACTCTCAATTTAGACGTATTAAATAAAGAGGATAGGACATAATACAAAATGGTACAGTAATTTGCTTTTTAAAGAGACTCTCTTCTCTTTCCTCTTCTCTCCCTGTCTCCCTCTCTCTGACTAGCTACACACACACACACACACACACACACACACACACACACAAGTGAAGGTACATGCTCAGTAATTCTATTACCAATTCAAGATGAGCTCCTCCCCACCTTCCTGTAGCCCAAGGGGATTTTAGCATAATGAGTAAGGTAACAATTTTTGAATAACAGTTCTTCAGATTTGAAGAGGGCTTTGTTTCCAGATTACAGACTCAAAGCTTGGGCAAACATTATGCCATTCTGAAATCCTCTCGGCAGCTCCCTGGGAGTGAGCAGCGCCCACAGTCTCCCCCTGCTGCTGTGAGAGGAACCATGGGGAGAGAGGTAGGAGCAGACTTGTGTCAAGGAAAAGTACTAGCCTGGGAGTCCAGAGTACTGGCAGCTGGCTCTAGCCCTGCCTTCAACCAGATGTGCAATCTCCGACGAGTCCTCTAACCTCGCTGGGACTCTGTGGATCATCTGGCTGCTGAAGAACTCGCCAAGATGATCACCCAGGTCTCTTCCAGCTCTGACGAGTGTAACAAGACATCCGAACTATACAGCACAATTTACAAAGCCCTGTCACATCTATCTACCCAGTCTTCACCACAACTCATCTAGTGAGTTGAGGAAACTGGGACCCAGAGACAATAAGGGATTTGCTTGGGGATCACATGGGGCTTCCCTGGTGGTGCAGAGGTTAAAGCGTCTGCCTGCAGTGTGGGAGACCTGGGTTCAATCCCTGGGTCGGGAAGATCCCCTGGAGAAGGACCACTCCAGTATTCTTGCCTGGAGAATCCCATGGATGGAGGAGCTTAATGGGCTACAGTCCATGGGTCGCAAAGAGTCAGACACGACTGAGCGACTTCACTTTCACTTTCACTTTGGGGATCACAGAGCTGATAGAAGAGCCAGACTAGAGAACCAGGCTTCTGACTCCAAAGCCATGTTCACGTCATAACCCCAGGCTACCTCTGAAGGAAAGACACCTCTGTGCTTTCATTTCCTATGACAGAAAAGTGATTTTTTTTTTTTAAGAATAGTTAAAACCAAAAAAAGTGAGTTTTCAAGCTTTCCAATCTAAAAGCAGTGACTTTCCACAGGCCAGATCTTGAGCTACCTCTGGAGAAGAGTAAGGTTTGACCACTGGAAACTAAGGTCCCCCGGAAAAGACCTCTATGAAATGTGCACAGTCCATATCCAATCCCTGTGCATCCAGCCTTATGTCATGGGGGTGTCCCTGGGAACACTCTCTTTATGAAAATATGTTTAGTAAAGCAACTTATATTTTGAACAAAAGAACCTCACCTGCACTTTAAGATGGTCCTCTTAGAAATTTCTTGCAGAGTTTGAAAAGAAAGAGAATATTTTATAATCTAATAGCTTTCTACTTGTTCACGTTCCTAGCTAAGTACCAGAGCAACTAAGCAGGGCAAGGGAGACTTTGAGCAAGGGGAACAAATGGGAGCAGCTCCCAGCATCATGCTATTCACCACCCTCGAGGACGGAAGCACTCAGTCCTGCAGCTGCTGGAAGCATTGATTGTTGGGTGTTGCTAGCTCATAGCTGAGCCCTCACGTCAGGGATTGTCTAAACTGAAGAGAGCTGCCTAACCCAAGGCCAAGACTCAGTTCCCTGGAGCTGCCTAGGAAGTAGCATTTCTCATCTGTACACAGCGGTATAAAAGCCCGGCGTTTTTGCTCCACCTGCAGATGATGCTGCAAGGTCAGACGAGCTCGAGCATCACCATGGGGCTGGCTGCAGCACCTGTAGTGGCTGCATCACAGCCCAGCTTATCCCTCTACAGGTCCCACTTCCCTCTTAAATACACCGCACCCCATCTCCATCTCAGAGTCTGCTTCATGGAAGCCTGACCTGCCACACATCTTCCTTTCTATCACTCTTGAGCCGACAGAATCTCTAAAATCCCTATTTCTCTTTTGTTAGTTGTTAAGAGCAACAGTCCTGGTAAGGACTCCAGCGGTGGAACCCAACATTGAGGAGGATGGAGCAAGGCTGTGTGTGAATACTAATTCACAAACAAATGAATTATTCACAAATACTAATTCACAAACAAAATCACAAATGATTTTGGAAATTGGGAACAGACTTTCAAAATCAGGTCATACAAAGAACAGGTGATTTGGCAGAAGAAACAGCATATAGAGAAACTGATGTTACATAATAAATTAAGAGGAAATTCTACCATGTACACAAGGACATCAACCAGGCAAAAATAAATCTCTCTCTGACTCCCTCCTGAGGGCTCATGTTCTTAAGCCAGGCAGTACTTGCTGCAGTCTGATCAAGCATCACCTCTACCCCTTGTCAGCAAAACAGTGATGACTTCACTAACAGTGTATTTTCTGCTTGAACTCACTGCCCTATATTTCAGGGAATTTGTGTTCATGATTCAATCAACTTACTCTACCCCCAATAAAGAAAGTAAATCATTCAGTTATAAAATCTGAATAAGTCTGCGTAAAGCTAGCTATATTCTAAATCATAGTCAAATCATCATAAGCATGTCCCCTGTGTGCGTGTGCATGCCCAGTCGCTTCAGTCCTATGTCAGGAATGGAGTCAAAGACTGATATCAGAACAAAAGAAATTTGTAGTGTGCTTCTTCTTGCTCAGTCGCTCAGTCGTGTAACCCCATGGAGTACAGCCCACCAGACTCCTCTGTCCATGGGATTCTCCAGGCAAGAATACTGGAGTGGGTTGCCATGCCCTCCTCCAGGGATCTTCCTGACCCATGTCTCCTGCATTGCAGGCAGAGTCTTTACCACTGAGCCACCAGAGAAGGTCCACAATCAACAGCATTTATCAGAATCTAATGTTCATGGACAACCAAACCATCCCCGCTGTAGGCAACCCAACTAAATCAAACACAGTCATCGTGCACAGGATTTTACCATTGGACGATGTTGTCTGACTTCTGAGACTCCATTGTTTTAACTATAAGTTGGCAAGTATGGGGGAAAAAAGCTAGAAGAAGAAATGCCATGTTAGTTTCTAACAATCAGGTCATTTCTAATTTGATTGTAAACATGTTAGGTACAAATTGTGACATACAATCTGGAGAGAGCTCTGAGATGGAAGTCTGACTTTGTCCTCAAATTTGAGGGTTGTGCATATTTTTTCAGGTAGCCTGAGGAATTCACACGGAACTGAATTTTCAGAGCAAACCGTGTAAGTACTTGTCCAAAAAAGCATCAACATCCACAGTCCCTCCAGCTTTTCTGCACAGAGACAAGTGGCTATCCCCTGAAAATACACACAGCGATAATATTAAAGGGGCAGGAGAGGGGAGGGAATAGAATGAATGATTTCTATAAGTCAGATCCACTACCAATGGTGTCTTCTCTCTAAATGTGACCTTGTGACTTCTGGTTGGCCTAATGCAGTATATAACTACAGAGTGATTGTCTGTTGAATAACAGGTTTAATGGTTAGTTTTGAACGACTGGAGTTCCCCACAGAGGACTGAACACAGAAAAACAGGGTTGCGCGTCAATGAAAATGCAAGATAACAGAGCACGAGAAGGACTGATTAGGAGAAGCACTTGGAATTAGTATCGCTCAGGACCCCAGCAGGAAATAAAAGTACACTTCATGAGGATGTCCCAGTGAGGGACTGGTTATGGAAGCAGACAGGACACAGGAGACCGTAAGGACAGTGCAGAAGCCGCAGCAAGGCGCTGCCGCTCCTAGAGCTGAACAGACAGGAAGGAGCTCTTACTGGAACCCAGGACGAGAAGCGCTGAGGAGAAACACGATGGAGAAGAAACGGCCTTTAGCCCAGAGCAACAGCCAGCCTGAGGTGATTCCACGGGGAGAAGGCAGGGAGTAATACCCCCGTCTCCATTTCCTTCCTCGCCCTCTCTCACTGGCCGAGACCAAATAAAGCCCCCTTCTGTGGTCCAAACAGGTCAGCCTCCTGGCCAGAGAGCAGTAGGAAAAGAAATCCTGGTGAGGCAAAGGAGGATACACCCCATTCCAAAAAGGGAAGATACCTGGGATACAACGTATCAAGATTTGAGCATGAGCTTCCTTTTCCCCTTTCATTCCAACCTCTGATAAAAAAAATGTTTAAAGCATGGGATAAGATAAATTAAGAAAATTTTCCTGGAAGTAAGTCTTCAGCTGCATTCCAAGAAAGATGGGGACATGGCTAGGGGATAGTCAAGAAAATCATCGGAAAAGTTACTAATGGAAGAGGTTATTGGTATTGCAGTCATCTTCATCTGCTCTATCAAATATGGCAAACACATCACTGTTAATCTATCAAATACAGCAAAAAACCGTGTGCTATCATCTTCCACATGCGTTTTGCTATACTTGAAGGCAAACACCCCAGTGACAAGGAGGCCACACTTACTGACCCCAATAATGCCGCATTCAGAACCATGGCTATCTGCAGGCAATCTGTTCATCTTCTAGAGAACAGAGGATGGAAAAATGCTGCTTCACCACTTGTAGGACCAAATATTTCCCCAAAGTCCTGGCTCTAGAATCACATAGGCCTAGTTTGGTCTGCATCCTGGCTCAGCCACAAAAATAGCTGGATGATCTTCGGTCAAATTCTATAATCTCACTAAGCCTTAATGTCCTTATTTAAACACCAGCTCCTCCTTGCGTCGTGTCACAGTGAAAGAGAATAATGTATCTGTATTAAGAAAAGTCCTTTCATTTCGAATCTGATTCTGATTTGCATCTGATTCTGGCTGGGAAGGTAGGAGGGAAGAAGAAAAAGAAAAGAGAAGTAGAGAATTTATTGAATACCTCGATAGTCAAGGAAGAAGGGAAGAAAGAGTGGGTTAAAATGCTCGTATCACACACAGACCTCCCCATAGTTCTTATGGTTTCAAGCTCTGTAGATCTCTGAGAGGACAGTAAGTAGCACCACTCTGGGATCCCAGCAATAGCAGAGGTGCCCATTCTTTCTGGAACACGTGACTATGTGGCTCCATTTCAGTGGTTACAGTCCCCAGCCTCCTCATTGCCAATGCAAATTCCAGGGGGAGAGAATTTCATTGGCTCAGCACAGATCAAGCCAATCAACTGGGTAAACCAACCATGGGATGGGGAGAGGCCCCAACAGTCATGTGGGGCACATGGCACTGTGAGTCCACCCTCGTGTGTCTAGAGGGAGGTCCTGCGGAAGGAGGAATCTGGATGAAGCATACGGCCTCCACTATCTAGAGAAAGGCCACAGTACCGCGGACCCATCACACAGAAGTCCTCATGAGCTGTCAGCTATAATTATTTCAATGATTACGATAGAGATAGCATTTAGAAATTTCGTTTCTTTTCCCTAGAGGGCTGTTGCTGCTAATATCTATAATTTTTAAATTTCGGATTTATCCTATATTTCTTATTAGATTATAAATTCATGGAGAGAAGAGACCCTTATATTTCCCACTTTCTCTTATATATCCTTATTTTCTAATGCTTAAAAAACAGTAGGTACCCAAATAAATGTGGTCTACTCCCTAAATCTCACTGATCTATACTTATATTAGAGCTACTGTGACCAAAATGTGTCCCTATTTGCCTTTCCTTAAAACCCAAGACATAAAATCAATGTCCACTCAGTGAACTGAAAGTTTAGAGTCACACTCAAAGAAAACTCCTCATATTTCAATTTGAAGAAAAAATTAACTTATCATATTCAACCCTGCCCAACATTTTCAGTTATTGAAGGTGGCTTACAATAAATATATCTGCTGCCAGTTCTGATCCAGTAGTAGGAGCTGTCTGGCACTGTGTTGAAAAGGTTCATGAGAAAAAGGCTGAGACAAAAAAAATGCCATAATTATTAATGTCTGGCATGGACACAGGATTGATGAAGTTTGTCCTCAGTTTTTAGATAACTTGAGAACTGATTTAAGGTAGATGATGTGAAGGTAATATTTATGTAAATAAATTTTATTTACATAAATATTACCTTACTATTAGACATTATCATCATCTTTGTGATTATTTAAATACTAGAACAAGAGATAATTATCAAGAGTACAGTTAACTGATTTGTTACTTATCCTTTAAAGTCATGATTTCCAAATCTAGCATTTAAGTGATGATTGTGTATGTATAGCTATATTTGTATCATTTAAACTTGGTCAAGTACATAAACAGAAAACTCAACTCAAAAAAATTTGAATGAGACAGAGATTTGCTGTATTTTTCTCTCCCATAGAAGTTCCAAGATAGGCAATCCAAGGCTGATATAGAGGCTCCAAAGTCATTAGCAACCTGCTTGTCTTCTGTCTTTGCATTCTACCTTCCTCAGTCAGAGGCTTCCGTCTCAAAGCTGCCTCATTGCCCAAGACAGCTGCTGGATCTCCAACCATCATATTTGTCTTCTAACCAGGAAGAAAAAAGAAAGGAGAAAATTGCTAGTGGAAGGGTTTTCCCAATGAGTCAGCCCTATTTTAAATAGATTTCCCAGAAGCCCCAGTTGATGACTTTCAATTACCTCCCACTGACCATCTCAAGCAGTAAGGGAATGTGGGAACTTCTCTTTTCAGCAGAACACATTGTAATTTGGGAGATAGGGAGAATGGGTGTTTTGGTAGGCAACTAATGATCTCTGACACAACTTCTTTATTAGAAACATGCTGTTCTAAGTCCTTAGTGATTCCACTAAACAATACATCCATGGAAGCAGGGACCTGGTCTATTTTGTTCACTATACCCCCTCATCCCACCCTACCCCCAAGCCCCCAGCACCCAGAACATGGCATAAACAGTTAACCGGTGAATAAGAGACCAAGTCACAACGAAAACCCTAACTTTCCCCAAAGCCCAAATACCTCCCCAAACCTCCATGCTTTGAGGTTCTGTACAAAGAGGTAAATGGTAGAGCTTTAAAAGAAGCTAGAAAGATAGATTAGAGGTTAAGTAGTTATAGTCCTGGGCTTCCCTGGTGGCTCAGACAGTAAAGAATCTGCCTGCAATGTGGGAGACCTGGGTTCAATCCCTGGGTCAGGAAGATCCCCTGGAGAAGGAAATGGCAATCTACTCCAGTTTTCTTGCCTGGGGAATTCCTGGCACAGAGGAACCTGGTGGGCTACAGTCCATGGGGTTGCAACGAGGTGGACACGACTGAGCCACCAACACTAACTGACACTCCTGGATGTCTTTTCACACTAGAGCTTTTAAACACAGATCCCACAAGGGGCCCTGTGCAGAGAGCAAGGAGTGGAAGAGACTCAGTGGAACAGTACACAGTTTAGTCGCTCATTCTTTGCAGCCCCATGGACTGCAGCACGCCAGGCTTCCCTGTCCATCACCAGCTCCTGGAGTTTACTCAAACCCATGTCCATCGAGTCGGTGATGCCATCCAACCATCTCATCCTCTGTCATCCCCTTCTCCTCCCACCTTCAATCTTTCCCAGCATCAGGGGCTTTTCAAATGAGTTGGTTCTTCACATCAGGTGGCCAAAGTATTGGAGTTTCAGCTTCAACATGAGTCCTTCCAATGAATATTCAGGACTGATTTCCTTTAGGATGGACTGGTTGGATTTCCTTGGAGTCCAAGGGACTCTCAAGAGTCTTCTGCAACACCACGGTTCAAAAGCTCAGCTTTCCTTATAGTCCAACTCTCACATCCATACATGTCTACTGGAAAAACTATAGCTTTGACTAGACAGAGCTTTGTTGGTAAAGTAATGTCTCTGCTTTTTAATATGCTGTATAGGTTTGTCATAGGTTTTCTTCTAAGGAGCAAGTGTCTTTTAACTGCATGGCTACAGTCACCATCTGCAGTGATTTTGGAGACCAAAAAAATAAAGTCTCTCACTGTTTCCACTGTTTCCCCATCTATTTGCCATGAAATGATGGGACCAGATGCCATAATCTTAGTTTTCTGAATGTTGAGCTTTAAGCCAACTTTTTCACTCTCCTCTTTCACCTTCATCAAGAAGCTCCTTAGTTCTTCTATTTCTGTCATAAGGGTGGTGTCATCTTCTTACCTGAGGTTATTGAGAATTCTGGCAATCTTGATTCCAGTTTGTGCTTCATCCAACCTGGCATTTCGCATGATGTACTCTGCATACAAGTTACATAAGCAGGGTGACAATATACAGCCTTGACAATATACTCCTTTCCCGATTTGGAACCAGTCTGTTGTTCCATGTTCAGTTCTAATTGTTGCTTCTTGACCTGCATACAGATTTTTCAGGAGGCAGGTCAGGTGGTCTGGTATTCCCAACTCTTTTAGAATTTTCCACAGTTTGTTGGGATCCACACTGTCAAAGGCTTTGGCGTAATCAATAAAGCAAAAGTAGATGTTTTTCTGGAACTCTCTTGCTTTTTAGATGATCCAGCAGATGTTGGCAAATTTATCTCTGGTTCCCATAGAAAAACCACAAAAGGACACCTAAGGGGTCCAGAAAAATAAGCTAAATCAGCCAACAGATTGGAGGAATGAGGCTGTTTTTAACCTCTTCTAGTTATCACACGCATTATCCTTGATTGTTTTGTAAAGGTTTTCACTTTTTGTTTTGTTGTTGTTATTTAGTATTACAGGCTGAGCTACGAGAAAAGAAGAATTCATGTGAACAAACCATGGAGGACAAACTCACCATTCTCTGAATACTCACTAAAGGGGGAACCACCAGCATTAGCAGCGGCTCTGCACAGTAACAATTACAGGCTGAGGAATCACATTAGAACATGTCTTCTTAGAAAAGGAAAGTCAATACAATCCTTCTAAATGTGGCTTTTTAAAACCTGAGAGCTTAAAACTTTGTACTCCTCCCTTCTGGTCATAATTATTAGGTTTTTTCTCTTGAACCCCACAAGGCTGCAGAAGAGGACTGCATAGTCATCTCTCCGTATCCATGGGCTCCACGTCTGCCAACTTGGAGGACAGACTCTCCTACGCCATTTTATATAAGGGACATGAGTGTTAGCAAATTTTGGTATCCAGAGGGGATCCTAGAACCAATACCCCACAGATACCAAGAGATAACTGTGCTTAGGACAGGACGTGCTGGTTGCCCACTTAATCCAGAAGTCATGCAAAGTTAAAGATGGGCAAAGCATTGGGAAATATTGATACCATTGGCCCAAATTGTTCCACAAGTCTAATGTCCTTGTGGCCAAAGCACTGGCCCCAGCTCTCTGGGATTATCTGCACAATTTGATATTCACCAGATTTTATTTTGCTAACAATAATTTGGCCAGAATTCTCTTTCCAGTTATAGCTTTATAGATGTTTTGCAAGGTTCTTGAAATAGGAACAAATTTGATTTATGTAGTGGAACATAACATCGGCAATTGATTTAATTATGGGGCGGAAAGGCATATGGAAATGTTTAAAAGAAATTTCCATTATTAGTTTTTGAAAACAAAGAACACTCAAATTTTTAATTATAAAGAGATGCACAGTAAACTATGAAAGGATACTTTAAGATCAGCAATATATAATTTATTTCCTTCATTTATTGGTACTCCCTCCCCCACCCCCTAAGAAATATTACTATTAAAATGTGTCCAAAATATTTTATTGTCTATTTATTTCCCAAATTGAATTATANCGGATTAGTTTCATTAAAAAGTTACAAAGAATTGGGAAAATAATTCAGTAATATTAGAAATAAGAAATATACCAATGCAAATAAAATAATAAAGATAAGTGAAAAAGGAAGCAAAATACCCAGAGTACCATAATCTGCTTGCTTCTTAATGTCCCTAAACCAAGTGATTCATAACCAATTTCAAGAAGAGTATTTTATATTTAATTAATTCATTATCAATTAGCTTTTGGTTTCTTTTAGTTTCCTTAGAAGTTAAGGGTCAAAGTTTCAAGCATAGCAATTCCTGACTTCTGTCTTTGCAATTTAAGATAGCCATTACTTGGTACCGTTGTCCCTAAAGAATCCTTAAGCACTTGATGGTACAGTTGTCTGCACTTCATTCATTTCCTAATGAGAAAAGTATGTGTGTGTGTTAGTCACTCAGCCGTGTCCGACTCTGTGACCGCATGAACTGTAGCCTGCCAGGCTTTGTCCATGAGTCTTCTCCAGGCAAGAATGCTGGAATGGGTTGCTTTACCCTCCTCCAGGGGATCTTCCCAACCCAGGGACTGAACCCAAGTCTCCCGCATTGCAGGCAGATTCTTTACTGTCTGAGCCACCAGGGAAGCCTGAAAGTATAATTCTAAATATACTGAGGTTTCTAAGCACTTTAAGAATTTCCAGTTATGCCTTGCATTCTCTGCCCATTCCCAATCCAACCTCCAGGCCATGAGAATTTTGGCAGAAATGGTTTTAGATGCCATTATTAATATTTGTCAGGTCATGAAATCCATGCATTTTAGAGCTTGAAGGAAACTGATAGGTTTGAAGATCTATTTGGTATTCTGAGATCTCCAGCCTGATTCTCTTTGATGTTTCTCTGGGTATCATTGAATATTTAATCCTATTCATTACCTGGACCATATCATTTGATAAACATTCCAAATGAATATTTTCTGATCTACCCAGTATGCCATTTTACTTCACCTTTTGAAAGGTAGATTTATGAAAGAGAAATATACACTGTTTTAGAAAATTTGGTCTGAATTTCCCAGCACATTTTTAAGCACTCCAAGGTTATAGTCCAAATATGACCATATGCCTCCCCACCACCCCATGAAACCCTAGAAGCATCCAAAACTCCATTGCTATACTAACAAACTACCTCCAGCATTCATCCAGGAAACCAAATCTAAATCATCACAATTCCTGGACTGACAGAAAATGACATTTAAGTCACTATCTCTCTAAAGAACTTCTGCTCTCTTACTGTTTATGGACTTATTTTCAAAATACACTTGTAAGTGATAGCCTACTGTGAGCTCCCACTGAAGGCCTAGACATAATTTTCAGCAAATCTATTACTTAGACTGAAAGTCAACTTTGTTACAATAGCGCTATTCTAATTCAAACCACAAATCCTTCTCTAAAACAAAGTCGTCTCTCTTATGTCTTCAGGAAAAGAAAGTGCATTCTGTACAGGTTTAAAACCCATTGATTTCTGAGCATCTGACAACTCAATTCTCTTTCAAAGACCTGCCAAAACCCTAGCCCCTCCACAAAAGATCCCATATTTTGGAGGCAGTGATATCCAAGACTATACCAAATTGGATGGCTACCAATCCAGAGAAGCCGGCACCACTCTGTGCAAGATAACACACTTAAAGGAAAAACTATCATTTTGCTTAATAATTTATCTTATTTTATTTCATGAGAATTTACCTTGATTCTGTAGCACATAACATATAAAGATACTGCATTTATTNCTCTTATGTCTTCAGGAAAAGAAAGTGCATTCTGTACAGGTTTAAAACCCATTGATTTCTGAGCATCTGACAACTCAATTCTCTTTCAAAGACCTGCCAAAACCCTAGCCCCTCCACAAAAGATCCCATATTTTGGAGGCAGTGATATCCAAGACTATACCAAATTGGATGGCTACCAATCCAGAGAGGCCGGCACCACTCTGTGCAAGATAACACACTTAAAGGAAAAACTATCATTTTGCTTAATAATGTATCTTATTTTGTTTCATGAGAATTTACCTTGATTCTGTAGCACATAACATATAAAGATACTGCATTTATTTTGTTTTTCTTTACACTGGGTTCTGTGTTCCTCACTAATTACAGCAGTTCCAACTCTTAAAGAACCCTCAGAGCATTACTTTATGAGGTTTCTCACACAGAAGGATATTTTCAAAGATTAACTTTAAATCTCCTCGTTCTTTAACTTGGGAAAATCAAAGCAAATTGATAAATAACCACAAATAACTATTGCTTACTCACTTACAACTCCTTGGCCCTCTCTATTTCTCTAAACGAACCGAATGTAACTGACAGGGAAGGGTCAAGGGTCTTATTTAATGGGAGTGGACTGTGGCTTACAGATTATTTCAATAATCTGAGTGATCAAGAAATATAAGAATATGACATACATGCTCCACTGGAAGGATACAATTATCTTATTTGTCAAAGAGTCTTGATGACTGTGTCTCTAGTACCTGGGAAGGACTCAGGTTCTGGAGTCTAATTGCATGAGCTCAGATCTCAGCTCCACCACTTCTACGAAGACCTGGATTTTCTGACCGGTGAAATTGGTACCATCATCACAGTAACATACCTTGTCGGGCTATGGTTAGGATTAAATGAGAGAAGATGACAGTTTGGGCGGAGGAGGTGGGCGAGGAGGGTGAACAGGGAGCTCTCTCTCTTCCTTTTTCACACTCTGACTTCTGAGTATCTTTCAGTCATTGCCGTTTTCCTGCTGCTCTCTCAATTCAGGGTCTAATTGTGAGCATTCCGGCGCAGACAATTGTGCGGTCGTAGCAGCATTTACTCCCTGTACAGTCAGTGGGCCATAAGGTGAACTCACGTGATTTGGAAAATCCTATCCATTTTATTTCATCCGAAGCTTAAAATTTTTTGTAAAATTTTGGGTTTCACACAGGCTAGGGCTCTTACTGGATGAGGCCTTCCAAGGCTCCATGTTGGAATATTACCTAGTTTTATATTTCTAGCCCAAGTCTATTGACAGTCATATTCATAACCACAACTTTACAGACAACTTATAATTCTAGCTACCATTACGAAGGGCCTTCTATGTGCCTGACACTCCATTTGTCACTTGCTTTACGTAATACTACAGTATGGACATTTGTTCTGCTTTTTGTTTAACTTGCATGGAACTGAGACTTGGGAACTTAAATAAATAACTTGCCCAAGACCACACAGCTAGGGACGGGCCAAGCTGGCACTCAAAGTAAGGTTGGAGTACAAACAGGGCAGAGAAGGCAGACAGATTCCAACTTACATGCCCAAGACAATGCACTGGTGTCGGGTCAAGGCTGTGTTAAGAAGCTTTCTGGGGCTGGGCCTAGGCTCAGCGGAGAGAGTGCTGTTAACAACAGATGCCGTCTTCCAGGGGCTCCTGCAGGGAGAAAGGTGGAGGGTGGGAGATGCCATGCTGCCTCCTGAACACCTGGTAACCCTTAACCATCTAGTTTCGACACACAGAGAAAAGGGGTGAATTTGCCTCCTTGGAATACCTTCTAGTGCTTTTCTGTCCCTTTTCATCAAAGAAAAACATCTCATTTTTGAAAACTTTAACCCCCACAGAAGACTTTCCAGAGCAGTTCCCTTTGCTGAGTGCAGATTTTTCATCTCCTGGGCTTCAGGGAGACCAGCAGTAGTTTGATTTCACGATCTCTTCTCAAGCAGGGTATCTTCCCTCCCCCTGACCATTTTGATGTCCAATTTTCTGACATTGGAGCCTACCTCCAATTGCTTAATCTCTCTGCAATGTAATTTCCTTGCCTATATTTTTGTTTTCATATTTTTAAGTGTTATTGAATTTGTCATAATATTGCTTCTGCTTTTACGTTTTGGTTTTTCTGCCACAAGGCATGTGCGAACCCAGCTGCCCAGCCAGGGATCAAACCCACACCCCTTGCATTGGAAGGCAAAATCCCAACCACTGGACTGCTAGGGAAGTCCCTACCTATCATTTTAAAAAGTTTGTTGGGCAGGGTGGGTGAGGGGGAGGGTACAGAGGTGGACAGGGGTTCTCAGTACTCCCTGCTATCAGAGTCACCTAAGCAGCTTTATAAACATGCCCATATCTAGGCCCCAGGCCAGATCAGTTGGATCATCTCTGGAGCTGGGGCCCAGAGATCAGCTTTATTTAAAGCTCCCAAATAATTCTAATATACATCCATCCAGGGTAGAGAATCACTCAAGTACTACTGAATGATAACATGCATGATATCGATTGATATCATCAGGTAAATAAACTTGCTAGGCTTCGGTTCACTTTCATGTCTCTTGCAGAGGCTAACTAGTTCCTTTAAATACTCATCTGCAAGTGTTTTAGAACACAAATTTCAGACAGCCTTTAAATACTTTGGCTTTCTTATGAAATTGTTAGGTAACTATACCATTGGATGTATTAGCCTTCCTCCTTTACAATATGTAATGCTCTGATTTGGTTTATAACTTACTGTGTTTGCTAAGTCAAGTGTTTGTCAAAGTGCAGTCTTTGGACCATCTATATCAGAGCCACCTGAGGTGACACTTTTTAAGGCAAATGAAGATTCCCAGAGCTATTTGAGACCTACTGGATCAGAGCCTCTGGAGGTGATGCCTGAGAGTCAGAGTTTTTAAGCAGCATCTACAGCAGTTTGTTAGCATGCTAAAATGTAAGGGAAGGACTCCCTTCTTCTTAGATTGATTTGTACAACAGGTACCATTGCACCACAGCACTAGACACACACGGGAGTTTAATAAGCACTCTCTGATAACTGTCATGGTGAGGCATACAAAATACTGACTGTAGCATTTGCACATAGGTCTTATATTGCTTTTTTTTAAAGCGTTCTCTTCCAGTTTTACTTATGTCTAAGCAGACTACTCTTTAATTGAAGATACTATTAGGTTTGTGTTTTTATTTGGTTTTGAGTGTTGCCTTCCTTTTTCATCAGTTCTGTTGAATTCATATAGATCTTAAAATTACGAACAACAGTTGCTCTCTGCTGAGCTTCTCTGTAAACAGGTTTATCCTCAAGGACTTCTTCCCTGCTGCAGAAACCAATTACCTAGGAACTGGGTAGACAAATCATGTGGCCCTGGACCTCAGGTTGAAAAACAGAAGTCTCAATCTGATGTGCAACTCTCCACTGAGCTATTCAGAGCTTAGCCCTGGATTCCTCAGTCCTGATTTTTTTCTTACAAAAATCATCTAGTATTTGGTTCATAAAGCCCAGTCATCATTGATGAATCAATGGATATAAAATCTTTTTAATATCTGATGTAAAAGCCCCATTTCATGTACAAAACAACCCTTCCTATTGCATTAGTACTAGAGTGATTTGTGTTGGTAAATCTAAAATTCAATTATGATATTTTATAACAGGTAGATTTCACCATAGAGGCTTTTGGAAATTGAAATTCATGTGCAGCTGAATAAGTGATGACCAGATATGGTTTTCATAAAGCATGTTTTCTTCAAGGAGGAAAGTTGTCCTCCTTGGGTTTTATGATCATTCTAAACTAGGGAGGATTTGTAATGATGTCAAAAGCTGGCTTTCTCTAGAAGATGAATAGCCACCCATAGCTGACTCTGTGAGGTCATATTTTCCTGTTCCTAATGATTCCCAGGATGATTTTGAGTCACTTTTGTAGCCTTGAACAAAATATAGTTTTCTGAATGACCATTTTTACTTTATATTACATAAAGCAAAGAGACTAGATCTTTACCATTATGATCTGCCATTAGCCACCAGATTCACCCACTCAGAGGCCCTTGGTTTCAGTTCATGTGCACTTGAGACAAACAGAAGCTGGTTTAGGACAAAATGAGCTCATTCTGGACAGAGGAAAAATTCAGTCACTCAGGTATGGTTGGTTCTTCAGTACAACCATGAAAGTTTTATCTACTTTAGAATTCAAATGTCAACTCTGGAATGCTTTAGAGGTAATAATAGTTTCATAGTCATCCTTCCTAGAAAATGCTGGTGAGACTGGCCGTCGTCTGTATCACAAACAACAGCAAACATTTGGTGGCATTGTGTACCAGGCATTTTGCAAGTGTTTTACATGCCTTATTTCATTCAGTCCCTCCAGCAAGTCCTACAGTCAGTACTCTTTGCGATCCTGTTTCGTAGAAGAAATTAAAGCACACAGCTGTGCCACAGGTAGCCTCAGTTAAAGTATAGTTCAGGCAGGTCTGTCTGACACCAGAGCCTGTGCTCTTACCACCCGTGATTTACACTGCTTCTGTAAGAAAACAATCACATTGTCACAACTAATATTAACTGAATGCTTTATGTGCCAGATGAGTTAGATGTACTTTACCTGTCATTCATTGGTCACTTTTTCAGGTAACTATTATTATCACTGTTTTGCAAAGGAGGAAACTGAAGCTGAGAGAGTAAATTGACCAAAGTCTCACAACCAGGGGGCAGAACCAGGTTCAGAGGGTGGTCCTGATTGACCGGCCAGTGCCCATCTCCCAGTCTTCCATGCTCTCATAGCTATAGAATGTGACCGTGGCACAGAGAAAGTCCAGTGGTCACTGATGTCCAGCCATCTCTCCTGTGCACACAGGAGCCGGGCTCTGACCCGGGCGGGGAGGGCTCTAGCAGCTGCAACTGGACACGGGAGAGGAGCTAGGGTAACTGCAAAGTTGCAGTGCAGGGACCCGAGGAATGGGCAGAGTCGAATGCAGGGTTGGAGGCAACAAAGAAATGTGGGGAGGGGACGATGAACAGACTCAAAGTGGTTGGGCAGAGAGGAACCACTAGGTCCCAGGCAAAAGAACTTGAATGAGCAGCATTTACAGAATAGGCAGTTTAGGGAGACAGCCAGAGGAGAGACCCTGAGGCCTGGGAGAGCAGCAGCGGAACCCACGTGTGATTTGGAGGAAGGTGGTCAGAAAGTCAGTGGATGAGGGGGAGGGATGAGATCCTGCCAGTGACCTCATCAGACTCCTGATAAACCGAATTAACCCATCCCCATCTGAATAAAAAGCACGGTCATCATGAACTTTATTTGTAATCTCTGCCCTACAGAGACAGATAAAGAAGTCTGCCCTTCTCCCTCCCAGAACTTGCTGACATCCCCGTTTCCCATTTACCCAATTTACTTTGACTAGAACAGCCATCCACTGAATTCATTAAGGGTTTTTGTTGTGAAAGTGTCTTGACTCTGGTTAGTGTCTTCAATAAAACATGTCTCACTTTGTTCTCTCTCAGTCAATCTCCCTGGACACCCCACGTAATCATCCTTTTGTAAACAAAGCAGGCTTTGAAGCCACTAGGAGTCCTGCAAGGCAGAGAGAGATGAGAATGAGCTACAGGCTCCCTGGTGGAAACCGGAGACTGGAAATCTTTCATAACCTTCACTGTTTTTCCTGATTATGAAAGTAGCAAGTGTTCATTGTATAAAATACATGAAAGCACCAAGAAAAAAACTATTATCCAACAGAGGTAAGCAAATATAACATCTGGCTTAGAGTATCTCGGTTTTAGAGCACTACATATATGTAAAACATTTTTAATGTTTAAGTATTGTTATGTGAAATTTTATTTCCTTTTTTTCTTTTGCTTGATGTAGATCAAATATATTTCCCCATGTCAAATCAATATTTAGCATATAAATTAATAATGACTACATATTAGACCATCCTATTGGATTTCTGGTGTTTATATTTCAGGATTTCTTTTTTGCCTTTTTATATCAGGCTGTTATGCTTGCTCTGTGGTTACATATTCAAACCCTGCCTTCTTGTTTCCTCTTTATGCTTTCTTTATTTTCTGATGTGCGTAACTTGATTTAATATATATATACATTGTGAAATGATTACCACAGTTAAGCTAATTAACACATTTATCATCTCACATAGTAACCACTTTTTTTTATCAACAAATGTCATTGTCTTCTTTTTTTTT
>SJYQ01008763.1:464097-498620 GCA_006410935.1 Redunca redunca | reverse complement strand
GGTGATTGCAGCAATGAAATTAAAAGACGCTTACTCCTTGGAAGAAAAGTTATGAGCAACCTAGATAGCATATTCAAAAGCAGAGATATTACTTTGCCGACTAAGGTCCGTCTAGTCAAGGCTATGGTTTTTCCTGTGGTCATGTATGGATGTGACAGTTGGACTGTGAAAAAAGCTGAGCACCGAAGAATTGATGCTTTTGAACTGTGGTGTTGGAGAAGACTCTTGAGAGTCCCTTGGACTGCAAGGAGATCCAACCAGTCCATTCTGAAGGAGATCAGCCCTGGATTTCTTTGGAAGGAATGATGCTAAAGCTGAAACTCCAGTACTTTGGCCACCTCATGCGAAGAGTTGACTCATTGGAAAAGACTCTGATGCTGGGAGGGATTGTGGGCAGGAGAAGAAGGGGATGACAGAGGATGAGATGGCTGGATGGCATCACGGACTCGATGGACGCAAGTCTGAGAGAACTCCGGGAGTTGGTGATGGACAGGGAGGCCTGGCGTGCTGCGATTCATGGGGTCACAAAGAGTCAGACACGACTGAGCGACTGAACTGAACTGAACTGAGGCCTTGCTGAAATTTTTCTGAATTACAATCTTCAAATGTGAGCCCCCAAAACCAAAGTCCAAGAAGATTCCCAGATGACTTGTATGCACATGAGAATCCGAATGATACTACTAGAATTGAAATCTACCTTTTTGCCTGATCAGCATCTTCTTACTCTTATTCTAGTAACATCCCCTCATGTGCCTCAGAAAACCCCTTCTCGGGATATAGAGCAGGGCTAAGCTGTTTCTTTAATTCCAAAAAGTACATAAGACCTAGGCCCAGCTAACTAGAGCCTTAGGAGCACCTGGAATCTGCTGCAGGTGATCTCTGGGGTGGGGTGAGGGGGATATATTCCAGGTATCCCACCAGCACCTGCTTCAGCCTCCCTACTGTAAGACTCTGGATAGTTTCTTCTGCTTAAAACACATGTGAAAAATCACAGCTCTCGATACTCTCTGAAGTCTCTTCCAGCCCTATGGCTCTGTGGTCCAGCCTCATGAGCTCCCTCATGGACACGCCTCTGAGGGCGCAGGCATAGGAGGTGCTGCTTGTCCTTGGAAAGGAAGAGAAGGCATCACTGTCTGAGAGAGCCTGGCGTTCTCCTTACACTTATCTCTGTTTAGCTGGGGAAGCTTTCTGATACAGGCAGATTTATCTCAGCTCTAATCCCTTTAGGTGTGACACGGTGAATGGGCAGCTGAGCTAACTCCTTTGACGATTATTCTTCTGGAAGTCCAACCCTCGAAATACAGCTCCAAATAATACCAAAAGGTTAACTGATGCCCAGTTTCGGAGGCTCCCTTTATAAACGATGTGAATCCTAGGGTCTTTCATGTCACTGTTGACCCCTCAAGCATCTCACCAGTGCTGGGGCCTGATGGGTAGGGGTGGGGATTCACTTCACAGAAGACACACAGGGATTGAGGATAGGTGAGCAATCCAGGGGGTCTAGGCTGTATGTGGGAGATTCTGTTCCCTGACCTGACCTCTCTCAGAACAAGTCAGACAGGTCCAGAAAGCCAGTCAAGGAGAAAATGGAAGACAGATCCACAAAGAGAAAAGGTCACTTAGGTTGATAGGTTCAAAGTCTCAGAAGAGTCATGTGACTTGGGGAACCAGCAGAGAGGAGGGCTTCCCTGGCTCAGTGATAAAGAAGTATCTATCTGCCTGTAATGCAGGAGACAGAGGAGATGCAGGCTTGATTTTGGGGTCGGGAAGATCCTCTGGAGGAGAAAATGGCAACCCACTCCAGTATTCTTGCCTGGGAAATCTCAAGGGCAGAGGAGCTTGGCAGGCTACAGTCCATGGGGTCCCAAAGAGTCAGATACGATTGAGCATGCATGAAGCAGAAAGGATATTTGCTCAGCTCAAGAGACTAAATGGAGCCTAAGAATATGAATTCTCTCTGTACAGAGGATATTTTTCAAGAGCTTAATTACTTGCAGAGATTTTTAGAAGAATTATCTCTTAAACTGACCAAAGTGAAATTCTCCATGTCCTGCATGCACCTGTTACTTCCTGCCCACGTGGTGCAGGTCCTCATGACAGACTGACTTCTGACTTAAGCTTGTGTTTATCATGCTGGAGACAGCTAGCCTGAGACTGTCTGTCCTCCGAACTTCAGAGAAGGCCCTGCAGGGCACAGGAAAGAAACTTCCAAGCTACGCAGCTAGATCTGCTCTTCTTTAATGCTGTGGCCTAGGGCAAGTCATTTCACATGTCTAATTTGATTAAAACTTCTATAAAACAACTAGCTTCAGCCAGATGATCTCTAGGGCTCCTTTCAGCTCTAACAGAGAATCTAAGTACAGACCCCGAGGAGGGGCTAGCCCGTGCAGCCACGGGAGTCCTCATTATCCCGAGTCAAAGATGCACCTGAGACGCGCAGCCTCTGGGTACGCACCTCCGAACAGGCCTGTTTCACTTGGCCCATAGGAGAATGCCAACTAGAAACTCCCTGAGTACAGAGTAGGGACAAAGAGCACCAAGGCCTCCCTTGTTGGCTCTCTACACCAACATATTGCACCCTGAACTGGCTTCCACTGCCTTCTGCTTCACCCCCATCTCCCTGGAGCCAGTCACAGCCTGGCACTTGCAGTTTGGAGCCTTTGAAGGGACAGCCTCTGCCAGAGAGATGAGGCATGCTCACCTTGCACTGAGGGCTATCCTTCTTCCTGCAGGACCAGGTCCCTTTAAGGCACATGTAAACATCCTACAGCCCTTCACTCTCTCCCAGAAGACGGAGGGGCACACAGTCTCAAATAAAGGCCATCTGCCATGCAGCTATCCCTAAACAGCAAGGCCAGAGCACACCACACTTTCATGCAGCTTGCCCTGCGAGCTCAGACAGTGTGCAATCGGGCTCTGGCAATAGGCTGAGCCTTTCTTTCCACAGCTAAGGAGACAGGGAAATCTCTTTCAAGATTCTTGACTCTTGTCTGGGGTCTTTGGAGCAGAGCTAAAAGTAGCTGGTTGTGATGACTTGGATCTAGGATTTCCTATCCAGATTCAAGCCTTTATGAGAACAAATTCCAAATACTGCCCAAGTGAATGCAGGACCTAAAGCAGGAACCAACAGTGGTGCCAAAGTTCATGAGGGAATTAGACATGGTGGTTCCAGTTTCAAGGATTGTCTGCTGTCCAACATTTGCGGCTTAGAAATTGCCTTTGGAACTGCTTAGTATGGCTAAGATTCCTTTCCTCCCTTGGCTGGGCTGTCACACTGCCTTTAGGGCTTTTTAAGAAGCCATCTGTGAAGTTTTACTTTTGTGTGTATAGTTTTTTGTCTTTCTTTCCCCTAGACTGTGGCCACTGGACATCACATACAATGGCCCTTACACCCAAAAGAATTGAAACCAGGATCTCAGAGATATTTGCTCACCCATATTCATAGCCATATTATTCACAGTAACTAAGAGTTAGAAGAAACACAAGTGTTCATGAACAGATAAACAGATAAACAAAATGTGGTGTGTACATATAATGGAATACTGCTGCTGCTGCTGCTAAGTCGCTTCAGTCGTGTCCGACTCTGCGCGACCCCATAGACGGAAGCCCACCAGGCTCCCCCATCCCTAGGATTCTCCAGGCAAGAACACTGGAGTGGGTTGCCATTTCCTACTCCAATGCATGAAAGTGAAAAGTGAAAGGGAAGTCGCTCAGTCGTGTCTGACCCTTACGGGAAGGAGATTTGGACACATACTACAACATTTGAGGACATTATGCTAAGTGAAATAAGCGGTCAGAAAGACAAATATTGTATGATTCCATTTATCGGAGGTATCTAAAACAATCAAATTCATAGAGAGAGAAAATAGAATGGTGGTTGCCAGGGAGCTGGGGGAATAGAGAATGAGGAATTATTTAACAGGTACAGAGTTCCAGTTTTGCAAAATGAAGCGAGTTCTGGAGATTGGTTACACAACAATGCGAATGTACCTAACACTACTATCAGTTCAGTTCGGTTCAGTCGCTCAGTCATGTCCGACTCTGTGACCCCATGAATCGCAGCACGCCAGGCCTCCCTGTCCATCACCAACTCGCGGAGTTCACTCAGACTCACGTCCATCGAGTCAGTGATGCCGTCCAGCCATCTCATCCTCTGTCGTCCCCTTCTCCTCCTGCCCCCAATCCTCCCAGCATCAGAGTCTTTTCCAATGAGTCAACTCTTCGCATGAGGTGGCCAAAGTACCGGAGTTTCAGCTTTAGCATCATTCCTTCCAATGAACACCCAGGACNATTTTGGAGCCCCCCAAAATAAATTCTGACACTGTTTCCACTGTTTCCCCATCTATTTGCCATGAAGTGATAGGACCAGATGCCATGATCTTTGTTTTCTGAATGTTGAGCTTTAGGCCAACTTTTTCACTCTCCTCTTTCACTTTCATCAAGAGGCTTTTTAGTTCCTCTTCACTTTCTGCCATAAGAGTGGTATCATCTGCATATCTGAGGTTATTGATATTTCTCTCAGCAATCTTGATTCCAGCTTGTGCTTCTTCCAGCCCAGTGTTTCTCATGATGTACTATACTCCAGTCCTAAAACAGCTAAGGTAATTAATTTATGTTATACATACTTTACAGCAATTAAATTTTTTTTAAAGAAAGAAGCAACAGTGGCAGTAGACGAGGTACAGGGAAAGGCAAGGCCTGTGTGGGTTCCATTTTCACGTGCCTCAGTGAATCTGGTGGCAAGGCCACGATGCTACAGGAGTACTTGACACTTGGTGTTTCTCAAGGAGAGCCCTTGTAAAGACGGGGCCCAGTTCCATCCCACAGCCCAGCGCTGCACTCAGTATCAATCAGAATTTAGCCTACTTCCCTGTAAGGTTTTGCCTGGGTCACTGAAGCCCTCTCTGCACAAGATGCCTGAGCCCATGCCTGAAGAACTCACTGCCAGCACTCAGATTGAATGCCTGAGTATTACACGCTGAATGAAAAGAACACAGATAGCTACTGCTTCTACTCTGTCTCAGAATTACAGTCTGAAACACACCACCAAGGAAACAGTGATGGAATCACATCCTGACACCCAAGGCCAAGATCATTGCAGAAAACATTTTTTTCTAACTTTCCTCCCTACTGCTCCCCCAAGAAATAGCATATCAGTGAGTGAGTGAGTGAAGTCGCTCAGTAGTGCCCAACTCTTTCCGACCCGTGGACTGTACAACAATTCAAATGTCTGCTTAGGGGAAGGCAGATTGCCTGAATCTGACTTTGCTTCTGCCTCTTATTCATTGTTTGATATAAACAAATTATTTAACCTTTCTTAAATTCTTCTTTAAAATAGGAATAACAATGCCGTGCTTAATGAGTTAGTGGGTTTAGTTAGCATTAGTCACTCAGTCGTGTCCGACTCTTTGCAATCCCATGAACTATAGCCTGCCAGGCTCCTCTGTCCATGGAATGCTCCAGGCAAGAATACTGGAGTGGGTAGCCACTCCCTCCTCCAGGGAATCTTCCTGATCCAGGCATCAAACCTGGGTCTCCTGCATTACAGGCAGATTCTTTACCATCTGAGCCACAGCGAAGACCCTGTTTGGGTTTGGGGAGGATTAAGTGAATTCTGCTTGGGAGCTCTTACCCCAGAATCTGCACACAGTGAGTACTTGATAAGAGAGGACTTGTTACTATTCTCTCCACCCAGCCAAATCCTATCCATTTTCCAAGAACCAGTTCAAGCCCCTTCTCTTCATAAAGTTCTCCAACAGCCTACCATGAACCAAAAGCCCACCATGAACTCTCCCATAACAATGATTATTTGCACCCTCCATCCTTGTGGCAACTCATCAGTGACCGAGGCTCATTGGGCTCCTCCACAAGTCAGGATGGAAGGGGTTAAGAACTGTCATTCTTAGAACTCCCATACGTACCGGAATCACTAGCAAAACTCATGGATTGCACGTAATAACTGATAATATAGGATTGATTCTGTCCCATTTCCACCTTGATTCAGTAAACATTTCTTGAACAGCCACCATATGGCAGGCACTGCCCCTGCAAGGATAACTGCTGGGAAACCCCTCTTTAAGATTCTGAAAAGGGAATTCTCTAGTCTTTCCAGTGCTGCTTTGGCAGTCAGTGTATTGAATATCTCTGCCTGGTGATATGCAAAACATAAAGCAATTCAATGGGGCAACTTTAGTTCACGGGCAGTGATTTAATTCTTTCTTATCCTGAGTACCTCATATATTTCCCGGCTTGTATAGGTGAGTAAGGGCATATGGATGGATGGGTGGATGGGTGGGTGGATGGGTGGATGGGTAGGTGGGTGGGTGGATGGGTAGGTGGGTGGGTGGATATTGTAGATAACGTGAGCCTTACTCTGAGTTCCCTAGCAGACCCCAAGACAAAGATTTGAAGGCAAGTCATTTACTTGGGCGGTGATTCAAGGAAGCTGATAAGGGAGGAGGGGAGTGAGACAGGTAAGAGAAGGAAGTCAGTAAGTGGGGTGTTATCAAACAAGTTACCACCTGACAAGCATCTAGTTACTTACTATGCACTGAATACTGAACGTCTTCCCTGCCACCCTACCCTACCTAACTGAAAGGTTATGGAATTCAGATGTTCTAAATGAGGATGTAAATACACAAATATTGTAGGTGCTGTTACCTGCTTTCAAATAAAGGAGTATATTTTTTTCGCCATCCCTTAACACCAGAGGCTTCCGAGAGATTGCACAAGAATTTAGGTAAATTCAATATTTCTTTGAGCAAATTTAAGTAAATTTTCTAGGAAAAAATATTTCTCTTTTGATATGTAAAGAAATAGCTTTGTTCAAAGTCACTTATGTATCTCAGGATAAGATACTTTAAAAACTAGCTGAGTTCATATCCCATCATCACTTAGGTGTGTGACCCTGGGCAGGCTACTTAGATGCCCTTTGTGTTAGTTTCCCCATCTGCAAAATGGCAATAATAAAAGCATCTATTTTGTAGGAATGTTGAGGTGATTGAATGAGACTGTTTGGCAAAGAGTAAGTATTCAGTAATACAAGGTATTTTTATTATTGCTTGAAATGAGTAAAAATGTGTACTAGATGAATTTACAAATTCTAATTCCACTAATGTTATTTAAAATACAACCATAATGGGGGGGCTGTATGCAGATAGGTTAAAAATATAGATTTCTGATTAAAAAAATTGAGCATTTATGAACACTCTACTAATAAAAAAGATGAATTGGACTAATCATCTAATACCAACAAAGATAAAATAAAACAGTTTTATGAACTTAATTCTTTGAGGTCAAATCTTAGAGGGAGATTTAAGGGTACAAGGATCCGCCGCTTTTGCACGGTTTACTTTATGCCAATTTGCTTTTACAAAAGAACTACATTAGTACCTGTATTCACTAACTGAAAGAAATCAGAAGAGGGTTTTAGCTTTTATGAAGAAAGGTTGAAAGTGAAAGTAGTGTTCAGGGTTTGTTTTGCAGGCATCACGGAGACAGCGTGGACGTCAAGCAGAGCAGTGAGAATGAGGCCACCAAGCTCCTTCCGCAGGATCTACACTCAGCGCCTCAGCATCAAGCCACTACAGCTTTGAACTGCATCTGTGAGCATCTGTGGTTTATTTTGATTTATTTTGTGCATCTGTTAGCAAGAAGTGTCTTCATCTTGCTTCTTCAATTTATGCCATTTCAACTTAGGAAAGCTTTCCCTACTTTCAGATTGCAGGAAGGAGAAAGTCGCTCAATCTGTCCAACTCTTCTGTGACCCCATGAACTGTAGCCCGCCAGGCTCCTCTGTCCATGGAATTTCCCAGACAAGAAAACTAGAGTGGGTTGCCATTCCCTTTTCCAGGGTATCCTCCTGACACAGGGATCAAACCCGGGTCTCCTGCATTGCAGATAGACTCTTCACTGTCTGAGCCACCAGGGTAGCTCAGATTGTGGGGGAAACCATATATCAAATATCATAACTATGGAGGACAATAAAGCTATGGTTTTTCCAGTGGTCATGTATGGATGTGAGAGTTGGACTGTGAAGAAAGCTGAGCGCCGAAGAATTGATGCTTTTGAACTGTGGTGCTGGAGAAGACTCTTGAGAGTCCCTTGGACTGCAAGGAGATCCAACCAGTCCATCCTAAAGGAGATCAGCCCTGAATATTCATTGGAAGGACTGATGCTGAAGCTGAAACTCCAATACTTTGGCCACCTGATGAGAAGAACTGACTTATTGGAAAAGACTCTGATGGTGGGAAAGATTGAGGGCAGGAGGAGAAGGGGACAAAAGAGGATGAGGTGGTTGGATGGCATCACTGACGCGATGGACATGAGTTTGAGCAGGCTCTGGGAGTTGGTGATGGACAGAAACCTGGTGTACTGCAGTCCATGTGGTCACAAAGAGTCAGACATGACTGAGCGACTGAACTGATGGAAGACACAGGAGGAAAAGGCAGGCTTAGTTGCCCCTCCTGTTATATACTAGGAAAGTTTGACTGTCTTAGCTTTAATATTAAGTTCTTATTTGTTAGATTTCTTGTGCTTTAATATTAAGCTTTTATTTGTTAGATTTCTTTCACTTCTTGACATTTAGGGGAAAAAAATAGATCTGATTCTGCACTGTGAACCACTTCTATTAAATAGATCAACTAGAAATCATGTCTGGCTGCTACTAACTGAAACTTAAAATGTTGACTTAAATCCAGCAGAGCTTTCTTTTTCTCTTATAAGAATTCTAGACTCTGGTGACTCCTTCCCGCTCTAGGTTCCACCATCCCTAGGGGGTGGCCCTTGTCTTCATGCTGTCAGAGGGTGATCTCATGTAAGAGAAAGTGAAGGCACCAAGCCCACTGAGGGCCTCCAGGGAAGGGCAAAAGACTCAGTTTTCACCAGGGAGTAGAGCCGCCACAGCAAGGGCAGGGCGGCCAGGCAGCATCCCGCCCTCCTCACCTCTCAGCCAGCACCGCCTGCCCCTGACTGAAGGCCCCAGCTGGCAAGGCCAGTGCCACTGCCCCGCTGGGCCCAAGGCAATGATCTTCATGGGTTATGTCATTTCCTTCCTATTTTACAGATAAAGACCATGTATTCCCACAGAAGTTTAGAGTCTTGTCCAAGGTCACATAGCTCAAAGAAAGGAAAGTGGAGATTAGAATCAGATGTGTCAGAGTCCAGTCTGATGCTAAATAGGACCCCAAGTTCCCACCAGCACCAGCCTTTCAAGAAATCAGCCAAGAAGCATGACTAAGACATAAGGTGCTCAAGATACCCCTTTCTACCACCCAGGCCAACACGGTCTGCTTCCTTGACGCCCAGGCTAGCTGGGGGTGCACGGCTGGGGTGCAAGCTGCAGATTCAGTAGCACTGAGGGGACAGGAGACCTTCATAACAAGTGGGGGGCAGGGGAAAGGCATCCCTGGAAGTGCTACCTCTCCACACAGTAGCTCTAGGAACGAACAGCTTAGCTCTGGCCCCATGAACGGGAGATGTGAGCAGTAGTGGGTGGGCCACCACCTAGTTTACCATGGACTTTCCTGATCTGGCAACGAAAGTCCTGCAACCTGAGAAATCAGGCTAACTCTGGCAAAGAAGGGCACTGGCCACCACAACATAGTCCTCTGGCCTCTTGTGGGCTGTGTGCTTAAAGACTATCAGTGGTAACTGAGAGAAGTGGGGAACACGATAGAACAAAAGGCGGCTGGCCCACCACATTGGACCTAACCCAGCTGAGGCATTTGTTGAGTGCCACATTGATGAGTGGCACTGTACCCGATCCTGCCTGGACACGGGCGATCGTGGCTGACGTTTCCTGGGCACTCATCAGTGCCAAGCAGAAGAGTTTCTTGTAGATGAAAGCAATAATCCTCACCACACCTCTTGGAGGATCCTATGGCTCTTCCACTCACAGAGAGGAATCTGAGGCACAGGAAGGTTAAGGAATGTGCCCGAAGTTAAACAGTAGGAAGGTGGCAGAGCAGGGTCTGACTGTCAGAGGGACCCAGAGTCCCTGTACACCCATTTTCATTGCACTGCCTCACAGAGGGGAGGTGGAGGCTCCTCTTTGCTCAAGAAACTGATTGCCTGGGATGCAGGACAAGTTTGTTGTTCAGTCGCTAAGTCATCTCGGACTCTGCAACCCCGGCCTCTGCAATCCTGGCTTCTGCTCAGCCTCCACATAAAATGTCTAATTTAAATCCTCATTACCTAGAGTTAGTATTACTAATCTCCATTTTACAGAGGATCAGACTGTGGCTTAAAGAGGTCAAGAATCTTACCCAGAGTCTCTTGTGAAATGGGGGACAGAGATGCAATGCAGAAATCTCATCCCAAGACAGGGGAGAGCTGTGCAGTGGTTAGGAACTCCAGTGGTTACCCGTGAGCAGGCTCAGTAAGAGCCAGGTGATACTGCAAACCAAGTGCCCTGGACATTAGCCATCCCCGTGTCTTCAGTCCTTTGTGCTGAGCGGAGGACTCCAGTCTTGCGCCCTGGGCTGTGTTCAGATAGCCATGCCGAGCTGGTGGTGGCTGCCATTGTCCTGCAAAGGCCGGCCTGGAGCATCATGGTGCGACACAAAACTTTCAGTCCAGCCACCATGGCCTTTTCTTTTAGGATAAATGGCACAGCATGGCGCTATTCTGGGAAATGGCTTTCTACCCCCACCCCCATGCTGCCCCTCCATTGTAGCTGTTTGCTTCCGCTCCAGAGAAGACACATTACCTACCCACACAGAACTGTGGTAGGGAGGAGGCCTTGTCAGGCTCTCCTGCCAGGCTCGGGCTATTATCATGGCATAACCAAAAGGCGTTATTGGTATGGATATATTCCAGAAGAGACTTGTTTAAAAATCTTCAAGGGGGCAAATGCCTGAAAGCCCCGCTGCTGCTGTGCCCACAGAGCCCTCCTCGGGAGCAGTGAATCCTGGGCACTTGACCTCCCACTGGAGAAACACAGGCGGGCCTGCAGGGTACAGGAAAGCTTCCTGAGAGAATCCCTACTTCCTTCCCAGCTGTGCTGAGCGAGAGTGGGGTGGAGGCTCCCAGGCAGCAGAGTCGCCTACAAAGGGCCACAGCATCCTACTGTCAAATCAAGACTAGACTGGGGCTCATGAGCTGGCTCTTTAGAAAACTGCTGCTTCTCCCATGGTCAGAAAGGAAAGAGGGCCTCAAGACAGAGGGGCCCATGCTATTTCTCCACAAAGAAATAGAGCACCCTCTTAGTACTAAGCTCATGAAGGATCCTAACCTAGTGTGTATTGGAGCTGGGGAGTCTGGTGGAAAATCAGCAATAACTGCCTTAATCAGGCTGAGGAACTTGAGGTTCATGTGGTAATGATGATAATGATTAAAAGCAAAAGCCACCACGACTTAGCACGTGCCAGCACTGATCTAACCACTTTACGAGTGCACTCAGCATCTGTGGCCACTCTGTGCTATCTGCTCTGTGTGTGCTCAGCCGTGTCTGCCTCTTTGAGACCCTTTGGACTATAGCCCACCAGGCTGCTCTGTCCATAGGATTTTTCAGGCAAGAATATTGGAGTGGGTTGCCATTTCCTCCTCCAAGGCAACTCTATGAGATAAGTATTATTATCATTTCTATATACAGATGTGGAAAGCAAGGCACAGATAGGTTAGGTTGCTTACCCCAGATCACACAGCTAGAAAATAACAGAGCTAGCATTTGAATTCAGGAGGTCCAGAGAAACCTATGGGAGCATGTGTGTGGGATAGTATTGCTGCTAAGTCACTTTAGTCGTGTCCGACTCTGTGCAACCCCATAGACGGCAGCCCACCAGGCTACCCCGTCTCTGGGATTCTCCAGGCAAGAACACTGGAGTGGGTTGACATTTCCTTCTCCAATGCATCAAAGTGAAAAGTGAAAGTGAAGTCGCTCAGTCATGTCTGAACCTCAGCGACCCCATGGACTGCAGCCTTCCAGGCTCCTCCGTCCATGGGATTTTCCAGGCAAGAGTACTGGAGTGGGGTGCCATTGCCTTCTCCGGTGGGATAGTATTAGGGGTGACTATTTCAAAGCTGGGAAGTATTGTGGGGCTGTGGGTGACTACTTGACTGTTACAGAATATGGATATTGATTTTCCTTTCTTGTAATAAAGCTGCCTTCCAGGCCCTGTACCTAGGTACCCACAGGCCCAAGGGAAGCTCAGTGGAGAGAACTCCACAGGTTTCTAGCCAGGAGGTGGAGCAAGAAAAGCGTGTCATCTCTGATGTAGAAGTGTCTGACACCAGGTCACCTGTAAATGTACTATGTCACCCTGCTCCATGAACTGGATCAAACAAGTCTCGTTCATGTCCCCAAACCCAAGGTTTTCTTCAGCTCTGAGAAGGAGGTGAAAGAGCAGGAATCACCTGCCCACGCTGAATTCAAAGAGTCCTATAGCCCTTGAAAGAATCAGGTTTTCCCTATTTGTTTCTCCTGAGCCTTTTCCTCACTGGGTACTGCCCAGATCAAGTCCAGAGTTGCCAGGGCCCCTCTTCAGGGACTGGCTAATTTTCTCCTGGGTGGTCAATCTGAGTTACACCCACTACTGAGTAAGAGATCCATTTGGCTGAAGAAAGAACCCCCAATCAGAAGCAATGTTCATCATACACTGTTGCATTTAAAAACCAGTTTACAGAAGAATAAGTAGGTGACGATGGTATTTTGGGAGAAAAGAATAGCAGTAGTAGTAGCTAATTTTGTTGAATGCTCACTGTGTGCCAGGCACTGTGCTACCTATTTCATTAATCCTCAGGGCAGTACAATGGTGCATGTGGGCTATGAGGTAGGCAGGAGCACCCTGAGACTGAAAAGATTAAAGAAATGAGCCTAAGGTGCAAGTGGTGGAGTCAGGAATCCCACCCGAGCTGACTGACCGCACACCCTGTTCACACCACCGTCCACTTTCTGGCGTCTGTAGACACTAAGACGTTAGCTGAGGAAAACTCTGGGGTCAAATCTTCTTTTTAACCTCCTGTATGTCCCAAATTTGACCTATTGAAACATTATTGTTTTTGCATTTAGGGGGTAAATGTTAGGCCTGTCCCCTGCACCCCCTACCCCGCACTGAGACCATCACAGTAGCCAGAAGCCTCTCCTCCTGCCTTTCTTGGCCCACACGCCTCACTCCTCATGACCCCCAGGACCTTCTGCAACTCCACAGCCCCTCGGGGAGCAGCCTCTTTCATCAGACTGGAGAAGCAAGCCCATCCCTGCCCGCTTCGAACAAGATCCCAGCTGAGTCCTCCAGGACACGGGTGTCTATATTAATAGAACCAGTGCGAACAGATTTTCCAGGTGGTCACCTCTTAGAAAGGGTTTGTCTGGACTTTGGGCCAGAATACTAGGAAGCCACTGGAAAGTACCCTGAAAAAGCTAGCACTTCACAGTCCTCAGCCCTGAGGAGACCTAGTAAAGTTGTCTTCCAAACTCTAAAGAAAAAGCAATCCTTCAGGTCCTACACGGTCCTGAGCATTGTCAATCAACTCTGCGCTCTTCTGTAAGAGGTATATAGACTCATACAGGGAGTTTGCAGGCCAGTTGAAGAGGCAAGAGAGGCATCAGGTAGGTAGAAAGGAGCACACCTCTTTCAGCACAGCCCGTTTGTCGCACGTAGATTATATTAATTCACTCTGGTGCTGAATAGTGTGTCAGCGTGTGAGTCTCTCCCTGATGGCCAGTCCGTGCAGTGAACAGCGTGCTATCGCCTGTTCTCAGTGCTGGGAGACAAATCTCTGTGGGTCTCTTGTGTTCCTGCAGGTCTTACAAGTAAGGCACTGAGTGCCCTTTGTTCCTGACCATCTTTTCCCGAATGTTTGTATAATGAAACACCTTGGAATGCCAAGCTAGTGTCTCCTTCTAGAGCAAAGGGTAGCCTTGCTGGCTGCCCATTGTGAAAGACCTGGGCTCGTAATAGCTCTCTGTAACGCAGCTCTCTACTTGTGCAAGCAGCATCTAGCCCTGGTAGTCACACCCTGTGAGAACCGGGGCTCAAGGAACGCACTCAATATTGCTAATACTCTATCTAGCTGCTGCTACTGCTCTGAGTAATAAACTGTTCTTTGACTCTAACCTAGGAGTCCCACATCATCTTTCAGCACCCATGAAACTGGAGCAGGCTAACTTGCTGCTTTGCTAGGAGGGTAGAATTTCAGACCCTTCACAGTTTGTGACACATAGTTAATGAGTTCTATTAATAACATGACATAATTTAATTTTCTTAATCTGAGGGGCCACCATCCACTCCTTTCACTCAGATGATATCAGTCCTCCAGCCATTATTTTGTTTTCTATGGGTAGTTTTGATGATTAATGACTGAAGAAAGGGCATACAAGTAACCATGCTTTATCTGCTGAAAATAAACAAACGGATAATCCCACTGGTCATAAAAGATAATAAAGGTAGCTCAAGTCTCCTTCCTGAAAATGGTTCGAAAATCAAGGGTATAGATCAACAAGAAATAAGGGATTGGTTGAAATTCTTCAACATCAAAAGAGCATTGACACGCCACTGTAGTTTGGGAGGATTGATCAATAGTTGCAGAAAGAACTGGAGAATGGAGGAACGATGCCTACATATGCCACTGAGAAGGCATCATCTCAGGGATATACCAGCAAGACCAAATATCGCTGATTTTCTTTCTATCCCCAGAAAAACATTTTCTAAATAGGATATGCCTTAATTCCATCATACAGCACAGAGAAGTACCATAGACGTTTGTAAACTAAGTCCATTTCTGATCCTAGCCCTGCCATAGGAGGTGTGTGTGTGTGCTAAGTCACTCAGTCATGTCCAACTCTGCGACCCATGGACTGTAGCCCACCAGGCTCCTCTATCCCTGGGATTCTCCAGGCAAGGATCCTGGAGTGGGTCACCATGTCCTCCTCCAGGGGGTCTTCCTGACCCAGGGATCAAATCTGCGTCTCTCACACCTCCTGCATTGGCTGGCAGGTTCTTTCCACTGGAAAAATGCCCTCTTTCCCATCTCTCAGTGCCACCTGGGAAGCTGCATGTATAAATGTGACCATATCGAGCCTTTTTTTTTGGTCTGGAAACACAACTGGAGAAAAAAGTTAATTATTAGCTTTAGTCGAAAACATTTCACACAAATGTTCCCTTTAATTTTGTTTTCAGCTATGGGAACTCATGACCATGTTACAAATAATAAACTCTGAAAAATAGAGCATTCAAGGAAAGAATTTAGTAATCAAAATGCACGATAAAATCAATCTGACTCAAGTTTTCCAGTACAAACAATCATTGTGCTACCTGGTAACCAGGCATAAACAAATCATGTAAATGAATATAATTAGTAGTACTTTGATACAAAAACCAAGCTTCTGAAAGTCTTTCCTTTTTTCTTTTTGTCAGGATCTTTTAACTTTATGCATCAAGGACACTGAAGGACACTGTGGAGCATTCAAATTACAGGACCAAGCTTTTAATGGCTGGATAGCTCAGTTCAGTTCAGTTCAGTCACTCAGTCGTGTCCGACTCTGCAATGCCATGGGCTGCAGCACGCCAGGCCTCCCTGTCCATCACCAACTCTTGGAGTTCACTCAGACTCATGTCCATTGAGGCGGTGATGCCAATGGCTGGATAAATTAAGCTCCTTCTCTTAGCTCCTTCCCTTTGGATTGGAGAGTGGGAGTGTGCTTCTGAAGCACCCCTTTTGCCCTCAAGGAGTAAGATGTTAGAAGTAGCACAGTCCTGTGAGAGGAAATGAGGCTCACACATGCTCAGCTCAACTTAGCGAAGTAGAGGAACGGGAGCCAAAACTGGGAATAAGGGTCTGCACGACAATTGTCCTTGATGTTCATAGAGGGATTCCCAGCAGAGACAGATACTTGAAGGATAGAAATCCAGGGCAGGAGAGGTGGGAAACTCTTAGTCCTGCTTTGATCAGTGCTAACAGTCTCCCCACTTACCATTGTAATGCAAATTATCCATTTTTCTGCTTTCCTCTCCCTCTTCCCGGAGAAGGCAATGGCACCCCACTCCAGTACTCTTGCTTGGAGAATCTCATGGACGGAGGAGCCTGGTGGGCTGCAGTCCATGGGGTCGCTGAGTCAGACACGACTGAGCGACTTCACTTTCACTTTTTACTTTCATGCATTGGGGAAGGAAATGTCAACCCACTCCAGTGTTCTAGCCTGGAGAATCCCAGGGAAGGGGGAGCCTGATGGGCTGCCGTCTCTGGGGTCGCACAGAGTCGGACACGACTGAAGCGACTTAGCAGCAGCAGCTCCCTCTTCCTCCTCTTCCTCTTCTGTCTGCTCCTCTCCCCAGTACACATTCAGACTTTCCTTCTTACTAAAGCACGTGGCCCTGAACCTATCTCTGGCCCCAATCTCCATACACATGCATCTTTCTGATTGTCAGTATCTGCTTCGGAAGGTCAGTAAACACTTCTCAAGGGGACTACCTGTTTCACACAGTCCACTCAGTTCCCTGAGCACTCAGAAGATTTGCCTCACTAGACTGAAACACTCATGTAAGGGATTTCCTGACAGTCCAGTGGTTAGGACCCATGGTTCTCACTGCCGGGGCCTCAGGTTCAATCCTTGATAGGGGAACTAAGATCCCTCAAGGGGATCAAAACAGACGAACAACAAAAACATGTATTCACACAACGACTTTCTAAGAACTTACTGTCAAACCTCCATTCCTCCTATTTTAGGAGAGCCCACCTAGCCATCTCATTTTTTTTAAATGAGGCTTATAAATTCACATACCAAACAATTCACCCATTAAATATACAATTAAATGGTTTATAGTATATTTAAGAGTTGTGAAACCATCACTGCAATCAATTTTAACCACCCTAAAAAGGAACTTGAAGCAGTCACTCCCAATTTTCCTCTAAATCGCCACCCTCACACTCCCTTCCCAGTCCTTGGCACTCATTAATCTGCTATCTATCTCTATGAATTTGCCTATTCTGTACATCTGCATAAATGAAATCATACAACATGTGATGTTTTATAAACTAGCTTCTTTCACTTAGCATAGTGCTTTCAGGGTCCACCCACTCTGTTGCATATTTCAATACTTCATTCCTTTTGTTGGTAATATTCCATTGTACGGCTATATCACCTTCTACTTATCTACTGATCAGCTGATGGACATTTGGGTTGTTTCCGCTCTTTGGCTATTATGAACAACGCTGCTATGAATACTTATGTATAAGTTTTTGTAAGGATGTATGTTTTCGTTTTTCTTGGTTATTATCTACGAGTGAAACTACTGAATCATATGGTAAGTCTATGTTTAACCTTTCAAGAAACTGCCAGATTGTTCTTTCCAGTAGCCATACTATTTTACATTCTCAGAAGCAATTGTCTGAGGGCTCTAGTCTCTCTATATCTTTGTCAATATCTGTTACTTTTTAAAATTATAGCTATTCTAATGGATGTGAAGTGGTATTTCAATGTGATTTTTTTGCATTTTCCTGACAGCTAATGATATTGAACATCCTGTTATGTGCTCATTCAGCATTTTTGTGTCTTCTTTGGAAATATATTTATTAAAATATTTGCCCACTTTTAGCCAGGGCAAATAAGTAGACATGGAGAGCCTCCTCGTTCCAAGGGATCAGCCTGAAAAAGAGAGGGAGGGAGAGGAAGAGAGAGAGAGAGTCGNTTTATATACTTTATATACAAATCTTTTACCAATATTTATGAGTTGTCTTTTTGCTTTCTTGATGATGTGTTATTTGAAGCAAAAAAAAAAACTTACTAATTTTGATGAAATCCAATGTAACTATTTTTTTCTGTTGTGACTTGTACTTTTAGCATTATGTTGAAAAAATACATTGTCTAGTCTAATGCCACAAAGATTTATATCTGTCTTCTAAGAGTTTTATAGTTTTAGCTCTTACTTTTATGTCCTTGATCCATTTTCAATTAACTTTTGTACACTGTGTGAAACAGGGATTTAACTTCATTCTTTGCATGTGGATATCTTTAGCTGTCCCAGCATTATTTGTTGAATGATTTTTGCTTTTTAATAAACTTCCCCAAGAGATCCCTATGAATTTCTAGTGCTGCAAGTCTGTCTCCAAAGTCTGTTTTCGGGGGGCTTCTTCTGGCCACAGAGCTGGTGTCATGTTTTAATGTATGGCAGTTGAGAGGAGTTTGTCAGTGATCCCCCAATACCCCAGATTATTCCCCATTGCACTCTGAATCTTCCTTACTGGGTTTCTTCAGATCAGCCTAAGTGGCATTACTGAAATCAAGTCCTTTGTAAAGAATGGGAATACTTGTTCTACCTGGATTTTCAGGTAACCAAAGTTACTTTATGAAATTGAAATCTTTTTAACTTGGGCTTCCCTTGTGGCTCAGCTGGTAAAGAATCCGCCTGCAGTGTGGGAGACCTGAGTTTGATCCCAGGGCTGGGAAGATCCCTTGGAGAAGGGAAAGGCTACCCAATCCAGTATTCTGGCCTAGAGAATTTCATGGACTGTATAGTCCATGGGGTCACAAAGGGTCAGACACAACTGATCAACTTTCACTTTCTCTAATTTGGGAAGAGGTTATGAGGATGGTAGGAGCCTTATGAGTCTAGCACTTCTCTTTAAAAAGATTACAGTAGATATCAGTGGGCTGGGCCCAAGATTAACTATTTTCCTGCTGGGGATCTGCCACCTGAGCTCTGGCTTGGCTATCAGCAGCATGCAAAGCTGATGTTCAAGGAAGCCAGGACCAAGCCAGGAAAGCAGCTGTACAGCAAACTGGGAAACTCTTGACTTCAAAATTCCAGAAAGAGCTTTATTTTTCCCAGTATCATTTTCAAGTTAGATGGTGAGGATAGTCCATTGGATAAAGAAGTTGTTCTTACCCAGAAGAGTTTCCTGGGTTCCTTTACTTACCCTAGGATAAGCAATTAGGACTGTTCTGAATTATTTGCATCACAATGCCTCTATTTTAATCTTTACTTAGGATCAGAATCATCTGGGGTGCTTATTAAAAATCTATCAAGGGACTTCCCTGGTGGTCCAGTGGTTGGGACTTGGTGCTTCCAATGCAAGGGTTATAGGTACAATTCCTGGTTGGGAAACGAAGATCCTACATGCTGCATGGCCAAAAAATTTTAAAAACTTAAAAAAAAAATTAAATCTATCAGGACTGTCCTGGGGGTACAGTGGCTAAGACTCCCTGCTTCCAGTGCAGGGGTCCAGGTTTGATTCCTGGTGAGGGAATGAGATTTCACATATCACAACTAATAGTTCACATGCCATGACTGAAGGTCCCACGTGCCCATCTAAGGTCCAGTGCAGCCAAATAAATATTTCCTTTTTTAAAAAAATCTATCTTCCTTGGTCTCACCTCAGAATAGAAATTGCATTTTTAAGGAGTAGCCTAGGTGATTCCAGTGTAGACCATTCCTGGACCTACTGTGGCAACACTGCACTAAAGCTGACCTAATGACTCGGAGTTATACTTAACCCTGGCCCTTGGTGTGGCTTTCTTATAGTAGGGTCTCACCCAAGACCAGGGAGAGGGCGTGAGGGCACTAGAGACTGGGGAAGAGAGGAGCAGACTGTTAGCACATGCACGATCAGGAGAAAACGTCTGGCAAAGGACAGCCGGAGGTCTTCTGAGGATGTTCAGACATTTAAGACAGAAGGTGGAGAAAATCTGTCTTACATACAGTACATCACCTGTTATTATTATTATTTAACCAATATATTTTTCTCTATATCAATGCCTCTAATATTGCCACCGCCTTCAGACGTGTCTTGAGAAATAATATACAAATGAATTTTTTTCAAATACACATTACAAAAAATGTATAATTATTGACATTTTGAAAATGCCTATGTACTACTTCAAGTCTTTACAGCACTACCAGCAACCAAAATACCATCCTTGGGAAGATATCCCTTTACTTCTAGAGGGAAATTTGTTTCCTCCCTTGGCAATTCTTTGTGATGCTCTAGGACCAAGAAAGTTTCGAAAGAAAAGCCTGTTTTCCAGAGTCAAGATTAACCTCTTGTCCACCTTCTACATAGGTCATAATTTATCAGAGGTTGAGGGTTTTGAACAGCTTGATCTCCAGATTATGTACGTACATGATTGCCACTGTAATGTACAAAAGCTGGCAAATTTAAAGTGAATAGAGGGTTTCAGAATTACTATGACTACAATACTCTTTATTTCTTTCCTTTAAGAGTTCAGTCTTTTTAGGAAAGAATTTGGAAGATTATATAAACTAGTTACATAAACTAAAAAATTAAGAGCTTTTTTGAAATGGTAAAAAGAGGCAAAAGTAATTTTTTTCCCAAGTTCTGTTAAACACATACAAAAGAATTTGTTCAGATAAATCTCAAATATGACTTTATCAGTGGCTATTTCTCCTCCTCTAACACTCCTGAATAAAGGAGGCTTTGAAGAAGCTGTCTGTATATGCAATAGTAAGTTCATATGCCAGTCTGCTAGGGATATAATGCAATCATAGTTTGCCAGTGTAAATTCAGGGTAGACATCAGACATAGTGAATAGAGATTTATGAGATTGTCTCATTAATATTTCTTGGAAACCAGGTATTGCACAAAAAGGGTAAAATGAAATTCTGTATAGCATTTCAAGCATTCTATTCATAGTGAGATATGTAAATGTTGCAAATTGGGGAGAATATAATAATGTTTTACATACTAATAGGAAAATTTAGTCCCGCTTATTATATATTTGGTTCAGTTTGGTACATAAGTGCTGTATTTATGCCAGTCACCGCTTTGAAAGACATAAAATGGAAGCGTAAATGTGTTCTTTTTCTGGTTTAATGTCTTCATCATGCTGACTGAGTAAACATCTGCAGGGAAGATGCATATGCTCCAGGCAGAGCAGAAATCCTGTATTTCCATCAAAGCTCTAGACTCCTTTTGTTTGTGTAGCCAAAAGAAAAAAGTATCTCTCTGCTAAAAATACACTGGAGTGAAAAACCCAGAAGAGCACGCTTTCCTTTCTTTAAAAGGTTTTAGTATGCTTTGCAATACATATGTGTCTCCCACTTTGAGTGAATTCTGCAGGCTTGGACTGGGATTATTGTATGGCCAATTGATGGGATAAAGAACGGAGGCCTTTTCCCAAATTTCCTTGCTGTCTTAAATCCCTAAATTTCACTACCCCCTAGATTTTGCAAAGCCCATGGAAGGGACACAGGCTATCCCCAAATTACATATGTATTCCTTGACTCAAATAACTATTTGTCCAAACTAAAATAAACTTGACTTTTTTAAAAAAGTGATGTGACATTTCTTGTGCCCAAGTGTTATCACACAAATTCATATCTGTTTAATATCTATGTCTTTCATGAGACTGTAAGATTCTTAAAGTTTGGGCTTCCCAGGTGGCTCAGTGGTAAAGAATCCACCAGCAATGCAGGGGATATGGGTTCGATCCTTGGGTTAGGAAGATACCCTGAGGAAGGAAATGGCAACTCACTCCATATTCATGCCTGGGAAATCCCATGGACAGAGGAGCCTGGTGAGCTACAGTCCATGGGGTCACAAAGAGTCGGACTCGACTGAGAGACTGAACAGCAAGAACACTATAAGTTTCTTTTGTTCTAATATCTGTCTTTGACTCCATTCCTAACACAGGGCTCCTAAACGATTATAGACTCCTAAAGGATGAGAGTGCTAGCAGCATCTTTCATTCTAATGAGGTGACTCTGGGTGATCAAGCCATGATTAGAAGCTTGGCATTTTCTGCTTCACCCTTTATCCTACAGAGAGGGGAGGGGTGCTCGAAATGGAGTTAGAAACTAATCATCCCTACATGAAGAAACCGCAATAAAATCCCAGTAGTAGAGAGTTCAGAGAGCTTCCGGATTGGTGGACACATCTTCCCTACCAGGAGGGTGCCACAACCCGGCTCCACAGGGACAGAAGCTCTTGTTCTAGGGACTCTCCCAGACCTTGCCCTATGTGCCTCTTCATCTGGCTGTTATCTGTATCCTCTATCATTACACTGGTAAAAGCAAGCATGTGTATCTCTAAGTGTGTGAACTGCTCTAGCAACTTCATCAAATCTGAGGAGGAGGTCATTGGAACCTCCAACTACAGCCTGTTGATTAGAAGTACAGGTGGTGATGACCTAAGCTTATGACTGGCTTTTGAAGGCAGGTGTGGGAAGAGGATGGGATACAGGGGTGCACAGACTTATGGGACCAAGCCCTTACCTCTGAGATCTGACAGTATCCCAGGTAGACAGTGTCAGAATTGAGTTCAATCACAGGACATCCATCTGGTGTAGGAGACACCACACATTTGACCAGAAGCAACAAAAAAGAGTCTTGCATGAGTAATACATTCACAGGAGAGAAATGGTAGCAAAGAACTTTGTTTTTCCCTACATAAAACAGGAAGCTGAGTTTTTCCTTTATAGGCAGGAAAGAAGGTAAAGTGTTAAAATAGCAGCTTGAAAACCAAGCCCTCCTTGTCTAGTACCCCTCCCTATCCAACCCCCAGGGCTCCACACTGTCTTTCTCCAGTATGTCACAGACTCAGAACAGGCTTAGCAACATCTCCAAGGCTAGGCAAGGCACTAAGACAGGCCTACACAAGAGTCCTGTCTAGTCAAGCTAAACTAAATTTCTGTGTTTAAAAATACTTGGAAGGACAAATAGTGTGCTAAACTATAAATCAAGAGCCGACAGCCACAGGGGCCAGGCTCATGAAGGAATTCATGGACTGTATCAAATGCTGAGGCTAGAAGGAGGCTGTGAGATCTCTGGGACAATACTCTGTGTTCTTTCTAGATCAGAACATCAGAGTACAGGGAGGTTAATGAGTCTCGACTGGCACAGCCAGGACAGCAATTGATGACTTTCAACACATAATATCATCACTTTGAACTAGTCTTCACTATTCTTACTAAAAGAAGTTTGTGATGGATTTCTACAGAAAACTAGGAGAAAGAAAAAGGCTAAGCTAAAAGATTTTAAGCGTGGCAAATGTAACTATGAAAACTGACTGAAGGGCATGGGACAGAATGGTGATACTGAAACCTCAATTAAATATAAATAAAGCATAGATGGATGGCATATAGACAGATAAGTATGTTTAACTGAATATCTGAGGCTACAAGAAGGTGAGAGTATTCTGCCAAAGCTGAGAACATGAGTCTAGGAAAGTAAGCAAGCTTGGAAGCCACTGGCTAACTGTGTCTATAGCATGACTTGTAGACAGTGTGAGACCCAGAAATGGATACCCTCTCAGGGAAAGAGAGAAATAAGAAAGAAAAAGAAGACCCGCAGAAAATGCAAGAAAAACAAAGCACATCTGTCTCTATCCTGGCTCTAGAAGTCGGGAATAAAAAACTTTCCTCTGGTAACTTGTATCTTCTGAGTAGTCCTTAAGTGGATTTAAGGTCCAAATCTGCATGACTTCTACGTGGTGCTTAAAAAACTATAATGTAAGAATTGTAGTTAGTGACCCCAAGTGTGTGGTACCTCCTAACGGCTGAATAAACCAGACACACATCTTCTTTGGAAAAACATTCTGACAGCCCAGGGCTATAAGAATTTCAAGCAAAATTTTCATCACGAAGACACACACTCACACACACAATTACAAAGCCCAAAAGCCACCATGTACACAAAGCACACAAGAACAATACATAACAGAACCAGATCTGAACACACGTGAGGTATTTTAATGTTACATATATTAAAATGACCCAGAGAAGGCAATGGCACCCCACTCCAGTACTCTTGCCTGGAAAATCCCATGGACGGAGGAGCCCGGAAGGCTGCACAGAGTCAGACACGACTGAGCGACTTCACTTTCACTTTTCACTTTCATGCATTGGAGAAGGAAATGGCAACCCACTCCAGTGTTCTTGCCTGGAGCATCCCAGGGACGGGGGAGCCTGGTGGGCTGCCGTCTATGGGGTGACACAGAGTCGGACACGACTGAAGTGACTTAGCAGCAGCAGCATATTAAAATGACCAGACACAAAATTTGAGATAAGTATTATAAATTGATTAAAGAGATAAAAGAAAAAATGTAAAACAATAAATAAAGAGCAACAAACTATCAAGATTTGAAGTAAAACCAAATAGAACGTTTAGAAATAAAAGTAAAACAACAGAATTTAAAACCTAATGAAACAGGTTTAGGAAGAGGGAGCGATGAATAGGTGGAGCACAGAGAGATCGTAGAGCAGTGAAACTACCCTGTCCGCTACTAGAAAGATGGACACATGTCATTACACGCTTGTCAAAACTCACAGATATACAATACAAAAAGTGAACCCTAATGTATAGACTTTGGTTGATAACGTGTCAGTGTTGGCTTATTGATTGTTTAACAAATGTACCACAGTGGTGTGGGATATTGATGATGGTAGAGGCTGCGGGTGTGTGGTAAGCAGATATATGTACACTTTTCTCTCAATTTTGCTGTAAAACTAAGACTTCTCTAAAAAGTAAGGGCTGTTAATTTTTTTTAAAGAGAAACCATGAAAAAAACTTGATGGATGTATTAAACAACAGATTAAACATAGATGAAGAGAGACCTAATAAACCATAAAGAAGTTATATACAATGCAGCATACAAAGAACCAACACATACACACACACACTCTTCATGTATATAGAAATAAAGTTCAGAAAGTGAAAGTGAAAGTCCCTCAGTCATCTTGACTCTTTGTGATCCCGTGGACTATATAGTCCATGGAATTCTCCAGGCCAGAATACTGGAGTGCGTAGCCTTTCCTTTCTCCAGGGGATCTTCCTAACCCAGGGATCAAACCCAGGTTGAGAGGTACAGAGGATATAATGAAAAAGACGAACATATGTCTAGTTGGAATTTCAGAAGGAACAGAGGGAATTAAGGAACTAATACAGGAAAGGCAACATTTGGAGAGATGCAAGAAAAATATTTCATGCATTTTCAAATCAAGAATCACAATGAATCCCAAACAGGATAAATAAATGTAAGGGCACACCCAAAACATTATAGTAAAGTAGAATGCAACCTAAGATGGAGAGACTATTTTAAGAGTAGCTAGAGACACTACATGGAGAAGGCAATGGCACCCCACTCCAGGACTCTTGCCTGGAAAATCCCATGGATGGAGGAGCCTGGTGGGCTGCAGTCCATGGGGTTGCGAAGAGTCGGACACGACTGAGCGACTTCCCTTTCACTTTTCACATTCATGCATTGGAGAAGGAAATGGCACCCCACTCCAGTATTCTTGCCTGGAGAATCCCAAGGACGGGGGAGCCTGGTGGGCTGCCGTCTATGGGGTGGCACAGAGTCGGACACGACTGAAGCGACTTAGCAGCAGCAGCAGAGACACTACAAATTATCTACAAAGGAGAGGCAAGTAGACTCATAGCTGACTTTTCAACAACAGTGGAAGCCACTGTGGAAGAGTTTCTTCAATATGCTGAGTAAAATAAGTAAAAGTGAATTGAGAATTTTATGTTCAGAAAAAGAAAAAAACCCTGCCATTCAATAATTAACAAACATGAAATAAAAATATTTTCAGAAGACTAAATCTGAGATTCTCAACAAAGAATTTCTAAATCATGTACTCAAAAACAGGAAAAATTTCCAGAAGAAAGTCTGAAATACTAAAAGAAATGACCCAAATTAAAAACATGATAATGATATCAGTCAATCAGTCAGTCAACTCAGTCGCTCAGTCACGTCCGACTCTGTGACCCCATGAATCGCAGCACGCCAGGCCTCCCTGTCCATCACCAACTCCCGGAGTCTACTCAGACTCACGTCTATCGAGTCAGTGATGCCATCCAGCCCTCTCATCCTCTGTCGTCCCCTTCTCCTCCTGCCCCTAATCCCTCCCAGCATCAGGGTCTTTTCCAATGAGTCAACTCTTCGCGTGAGGTAGCCAAAGTATTGGATTTTCAGCTTTAGCATCGTGCCTTCCAGTGAACACTCAGGACTGATCTCCTTTAGGATGGACTGGTTGGATCTCCTTGCAGTCCAAGGGACTCTCAAGAGTCTTCTCCCACACCACAGTTCAAAAGCATCAATTCTTCGGTGCTCAGCTTTCTTCACAGTCCATATAGACAACTCAAATTAACACTGATGAATTAAAACAATTCTCAAACTGGCACAATTGGTACACTGAAGTAAACATTTTCTGTGTATGATGTTTGCTTAATAAACCAACTTGTTATTTTTGGTTAATATCTAGATACTTAAAAAAAAAACCACCATATTCTATTCCATCATGCTATACTTTAAAAGGATGAGCACTATAAACAAAATCATTTGTGTTTTTTTGGCATTTTAAAATATGGCAATAAGTGCATAATTTTGAAATAGGAAGCATTTATAGCAACAACAGCCAACTGTTACTGAATGTGTACTATGTGGAAACCCTTATTATTAATTCATTTAGTTATCAAAACAACTCATTAAAGTAAGTACAAAACTGAAAAAGAGAAAGTGTTAATCACTCAGTTGTGTCTGACTCTCTGTGACCCCGTGGACTGTGGCCCACCAGTCTCTGCTGTCCATGGGAATCCCCAGGCAGGAAGACTGCAGTGGGTGGCCATTCTGGCCATTCCCTTCTCCAGGGGATCTTCCTGACCCAGGGATCAAGCCCGGGTCCCCTGTACGGCAGGCAGATTTTTTACTGTCTGAGCCACGAGGTACCATCATCATTTTATAGACGAAGTATAAGAAGAAATTAAGTTATTTGCTTAAGGTCACAAATTTAGTAAGAAAAAGAGGCAGAATTTGAAAAAAAAAAAAAAAATCTGTTTCTAAAACCTTATGCTCATCAGATGGTTCTACATATCTCCCAAGGAGACTGCTTATCACTGTATTCTGACTGAAGTTTCTCACTCAGAAAATAGAGTAAACACAGTAGTTTGAGGCCCCATTTTAAATGTCCATAAAATTGAAAAATATATCCAAAAATGTTATATATTGAGTGAATTCTCTAGTTGTGCATTTTGGCTGATTTGCCACTTATATGAAAACTATATGACCTACAGTATTTGGTACCTACTTTCAAATAAATGACATATATATTTGGAAACAAAAAAAACAATAATCAAACAATAATTTGTAATTTCTGGACTAAAAATATTGGAGCAAAAATACTAATGAAGGAAAAAAATGCTTCAATTCAGAAAGGAAGGATGAGTGTGGCTTTCCATTTTGTAAGGTCCTTTTATTGTTCTGGAAGAGGAAAAACATATTTACTAACATATAGTTATTTTATTAAAATTTCAAGGATAAATACTAAAATTTGTAGAGGCTCACAAGAGCCAGAGTTGCCTCAGGCAAGAAATTATTGAAAAATAAAAAAAAATTAAGAATAAACTATAGATTTAAAAAAAGATTTAAAAGACAGTNTATAGATTTAAAAAAAGATTTAAAAGACAGTAAAAATAATAACATGCATAATTTTGAAAATATGAACAAAATGAAAAACTCTCAGAAAAAAACCTCACCAAAATAGGATCGTCACCCTGTTTACTTAATTTATATGTAGAGTACATCATGTGAAATGCCTAGCTGGATGAATCACAAGCTGGAATCAAGATTGCCAGGAGAAGTATCAACAACCTCAGATATGCAGATGACACCACTCTAATGGCAGAAAGTGAAAAGGAATGAAAGAGTCTCTTGATGAGGGTTAAAGAGGAAAGTGAAAAAACTGGCTTAAAACTCAACATTCAAAAAACTAATATCATAGAACCCAGCCCCATCACTTCATGGTAAATAGAAGGGGGAAAAGTGGGAGCAGTGATGGACTTTATTTTCTTGGGCTCCCAAATCTCTGCAGATGGTGACTGCAGCCATGAAATGAAAAGATGCTTGCTCCTTGGAAGGAAAGCTATGACAAACCTAGACAGCATATTAAAAAGCAAAAACATCACTTTGCCGACAAAGGTCTGTATAGTCAAAGCTATGGTTTCTCCAGTAGTCAAATATGGGTGTGAGAGCTGGACGTAAAAAAGTCTGAGTGCCAAATAATTGATGCTTTCGAATTGTGGTGCTGGAGAAGATTCTTGAGAGTCCCTTGGACAGCAAGGAGATCAAACCAGTCAATATCAATCATGAATATTCATTGGAATGACCCATGCTGAAGCTGAAGCTCCAATACTTTGGCCACCTGATGTGAAGAGCCAACTCGTTGGAAAAGACCCTGATGCTGGGAAAGATTAAAGGCAAAAGGAGAAGACGGTGGCAGAGGATGAAACTACTAGATAGCATCATCAACTCGATGGACATGAATTTGAGCAAACTCCAGGAGACAGTAAAGGACAGGGAAGCCTGGCCTGCCTCAGTCCATGAAGTCACAGAGTCAGATACAACGTAGCAACTGAACAATAATAACAACTAGTCTTCTAACACTAAAGTAGTCAAATTCCTTTAACAGAGGCATCTTCCTAATAATCAAGAAGAAGAAAGAATAGAAGCACTCTTTTTGTAATCAGAAATAAGAAATATATGTCTGCTATTTCACCACTTCTTATTCAATATTATGCTTGACCTCTGCAATAAGACAAATATATATATATATATAAAGTATAAGAACTGAAAAGGGAGAAACAAAACTGTCATTATTTGTCAACATTTTGATCTTCTACCTAGGAAAAACTATACTAATTTTTAGAATTAATAGAAGAGTCTTACAAGAAAGTTACATAAAAAGTAAAAAAATTCATACTTCTATATATTAAGGGAAAGCACCTAGTAAATATAAAATTTTAAAGTTATTGTTTGTTGTACTGTATATTTTAAATTTTAAAAAATAAATAAAAGAGAAGTATAGGACAAATTATCAAAAGAAAACAGAGATACAACATTTACTAGTGGTCACACCAAAAAATAAGTTATCTAGGAATAAATACAACAAAAACAGAAAATAACCTTAATGAAGGAAATTGTAAAACTTTACTTTGAAAACTCATTAAGGAATACTAAGATAAAACAGAAATCTATGCTCATGGTTATAAGACTCAATATCATGAAGATGCCAGTTATTTACCAATTGGTCTAATTCAATAGTGATCAGAATCACCTGTTTCAATAACCTAAGCCCAGATACAGCAATGTAATTAAGGTCAGTTCCTTACACAGAAGACAAGGGACCACATCTGTGACCCTCCCTACTCTCCAGGGAAATTTTATCATCTCTCTCTGTGTGCTATCATTACATATGCTTCTATTATGCTGGTGATAACCATTCTTTCTAAACCTGAAAGCCCAGATGTAACGCTGAGTGCAGAGTTTCTCAGCCCTGGCATTACTGACATTTTGGACCAGATAATTCTTTGTTGTAGGCGGCTTTCCTGTGCATGGTAGTATGTTTAGCATCTACTTAACATCTCGGACCTCTACTCACTAGATTCTGGAAGCACCTGCATACACACACCAGTTGTAACCATCATAAATGTCTCCAAACATTGCCAAATATCCCCTGCAGGGTATAAGCATCCCCTACAGGCTGCTGCTAGGTGTACAATATGAACACGGAGTACATTTCCTGTGGACTTTTCTCCCTCATTCATCTGTTTTTCCACTGGACTTTTCATCAATCAATAATTATATGAGACAACCTAGATGCAAAGAATTAGAAATCATAATTGTATCAGACTACCATTCTAAAGGAGATCAGTCCTGGGTGTTCTTTGGAAGGCACGATGTTAAAGATGAAACTCCAGTACTTCGGCCACCTCATGTGAAGAGCTGACTCACTGGAAAAGACCCTGATGCTGGGAGGGATTGGGGGCAGGAGGAAAAAGGGACGACCGAGGATGAGATGGCTGGATGGCATCACCGACTCAATGGACGTGAGTTTGAGTGAACTCTGGGAGTTGGTGGTGGACAGGGAGGCCTGGCATGCTGCAATTCATGGGGTCGCAAAGAGTCAGACAGGACTGAGCGACTGAACTGAACTGATTCAATAGTAACATGGGGAGCCAAAATAACGAAGCCAAGTAACAAAACAAGAATGCCTTTAAAATTATAAGGGGAAGTGTTTTCCCAGCTGCCTCTTCACTTAGGCAGTCCACGTAATTGAGTTTTAACCAATGCAGCATGCATGAAAATGAAACCAATTTCAAGGGCAGACCTCTAAAATCTTCCACAGGATCCTTTATGGACTCTACCCTTGTCATCTGAAGGGATGCGGAAGACCTATTGAGGACTCTAAGACCCTGGTAAAGCCTCCAGGTGGATGAAACCTGAGTCCTTAAAAAACACCATGTAGAAATCTACCCACCAAGCAACTGCAGTTAAAATGAAGTGAGTGAAACTTTTTTTGTGTTAAGACCCTGAGATATGAGTACTGTTTGGTACAACAGTTAGCCTATTCTGACTAATGCAGCAGTGTCAAATTCTGTACCCATACAAACCACTCATTAAATGGCCAAATAGGAAAAAAAAAATCCAGATTTCAAAAATGTACCTCCTCTGTATCTTTTCTTGAAAAAGCAAGTAGAGAATGCACTCTATCAAAATAAGGGGGTAAAATAAAGAAAGAAGTTGTTAAACCCAGTCAGATGAAGAGAACTCTCAGAACAATACTGAAAAATCTCAGGAGAATGGCTAGGCAGCAGGCTTAAAAATCAACCAAAAAAGATCAGAGCAGAGGTCAGGAGCTTTAGAAAGGCATTCAAGAAAAAAAGTGGAATTAACAGATTAGCTGAAGTCTTTGGTTATACTGAACAGCTTTATACAGCTTTACCAGCTAGTCTGGGTTATATTAGTGATAAAACACAAAAACTGAGGCAATTAACTGCAATGGGGGGAAAACAAGTTGAACAAGAAATCATAATACACTTTGAGATTTAGCTGTTACAGTATATGTGCAGTTGTAACAATGTACATCCTGAATACTGACTTATCCCCAAATTATTATACCAATACATCTGTATCAGGAGAATAATAGAAGGAAAAGCAGGGGGAGGTGTAAGGAGATAAGAACTGGGAATACATAGAACAAGAAGTTCTTATCTTCCATAGGAGGAAGTCCACTGATAATATCTGAAGTTTACAAATCAAGTAATAGCAGTGTAAGCATATTATTTAGAAACATTGAGACAAATTTCTCCTTCCCCCTAAAAGAAATGATAGCTGAAAGAAATGGCAATGGTTTATTGGGAGAGAACTCAGGGATAGAAAAGTTAGAGAAGGGCAGCTGTTCTTTGTTTTTAGCCATTTTATTATCTGAATTTTAAATAGTATACACCAAAATTAAATTTTAGGAAAGGAAGGAAGGAGGAAGGTAAAAGGAAAGAAAGAAGAAGGGAGAAGGGAAAAGGGAAGGAAGAAATGCAGGAAAAAGAAAATGGGCAACTTACAAAAAAAACTCAGTAACAGTATGAAAAATTACCTCCAAATCAAAAAACTAGAAAACGAAATAATTGATCTTAACCCATAAAACTAGAAAAGTCTTTTAAAAAAAAAAAGATTGATAATATTCAACACTGGGTGTGGGAAAAACACCACTCCTGCCATATAAACTTGGATAACTTCTCAGGAGATCAATTTGGCTCATGCATTCTAATTCTCTGCCAAACCCAACATGCACTGCAGATATTACTTATAAATCATAACTCTCTTTCCAGCTGAAACTAGAATAGAGCTTCAGAATCGTTCTCAATACAACCCTCAAGATAGCCACAACCCATACACTGGTTTGAACTGGGTTTGATAAAAGTATGATCTCATTTTTGTACAACTTTAAAAAGTCTATGTATAATATAAGGCATCAGAATTAATTTGTGAGATTATATAGACCTATTTGCATCCTGGGATAAAAATTCAAAAATAACACTGGCCTTACCAAAATTCTCTCATTGAACATGAGGCTAAAGCTCTCATGCTAATGCTTTATTGGAGCTGCAATCTTAGAGATGCATTAGGGAAGGGAAAAGGGAAGTGGTCAGGGAAAGAGGGAGAGCAAATACATTGTGGTATCTTATTAAGGAGTAGTGCTGATGGCTCAAACAAAACACTCCCAGAGAGGTGACATGGAACACTGTTCCTTAGAACAATCCATTGTGTGAAGAAAGGATGAACAATTTCTCTGCTGGTCCTTTCCTACCTTCCTGTCACTAGTCAAAGTCAAGGGCATTAGCCCTTTCCTCCTTGGCCTCTCCGGAGGACCAATGGGAGTGACACAGCCTCTGCGGTTCCAATCCAGCCACAGGATAGGCACAGTGTCCCTTCTTTTAGGTGGCAAGGACAACGGTAGCAGGTGAAACTTGCCAAGACAGTCTCATTAGGGACGCAAGGCAAAGCAGGGCCAAAGAGCTTCAGGTTGTACATAATTTTCATTTGATACAAGTATGATCCCATTTTTGCTCAACTTTTTAATATATACATTTATATGTGTGTACTGCTGCTGTAATATGTATTATATTTGCATATATGTATTTTCAATACCTTGGACTGCAAGTAGATAAAACAAATCAATCCTAAAGAAAATCAACCCTGAATATTCACTGAAAGGACAGATGCTGAAGCTGAAGCTCCAATACTATGGCCACCTGATGAGAAGAACTGACTCACTGGAAAAGACCCTGATGCTGGATTGAAGGCAGGAAAAGAAAGGAACGACAGAGGATAGGATGTTTAGATGGCATCACCAACTCGATGGACATGACTTTGAGCAAGCTCCAGGAGATAGTAAAGGACAGGGAAGCCTGGCATGCTGCGGTCCATGGGGTCACAAAGAGTCAGACACAAGTAAGTGATTAAACAATAAATATGTATTTGGATAGGAACGTTTGGAGGAAAATACACATAAATATTTTCTGAGGTTACATCTAGTGATTTTTTTTTCTTTTTTGCTTATCAAAATATATTTTTAGGTTTGCTTTAATAAACTTTTATTTCCTGCATGAAATAAAAAAGGGGAGATAAATGCTGGTAATTAAAAATCATTTTTAAGGTATAATCCAGGGACGGAGGAGCCTGGTGGGCTGCCGTCTATAGGGTCACACAGAGTCGGACACGACTGAAGCGACAGCAGCAGCAGCAGTATCTAACAAATAAATCACAACAAAATTAAAAAGATAATTCTCTTGAACAGAATTTAAAAGTAAAAGCAACCTTTAAAATATTTTTATGCTGCTATTGTTCAATCACTAAGTTGTGTCCAGCTCTTTGTAATCCCATGGACTACAGCTCACCCCACCAGGCTCCTCTGTCCACGGGGTTTTTCAGGCAAGAATATTGGAGCGAGTTGCCATTTCCTTCCCTAGAGGATCTTCCCAGACCAGGGATCAAACCCATGTCTCCTACATTGGCAAGCAGATTCTTTACCTCTGAGCCACCTAGGAAGTCCAACATTTTTTTTTTTAACCACGTATGACAAAAAAGTATATCTGCCCATATATATACTGAATAATGAATGTGCTTAGTTGCTTTAGTTGTGTCTGACTCTTTGTGACCCTATGAACTGAGACCTGCCAGGCTCCTCTGTCCCTGGGATTCTCCAGGCAAGAATACTAGAGTGGATTGACATTCCCTTCTCCAGAGGATCTTCCCAAGCCAGGGAATGAACTCACATCTCTTACACCTCCTGCATTGGCAGGCAGGTTTTTTGTTTTGTTTTTTACCACTAGTGCCACCTGGGAAGCCCACTGAATAATGAATACCAAATTTAAAAGTGGAATAAATCAGAAATCCATAAAGCAAAAATATATGCACATGTGAAAAACTATTACAATCAGAACCACAAAAGACCATTTATTAGCACATCAAACTGACAAATATTTTTAAATGGTAATACAGAAGAACTGTACAAAAATGATCTTCACGACCAAGATAATCATGATGATGTGATCACTCACTTAGAGCCAGACATCTTGGAATGCGAAGTCAACTGGGCCTTAGAAAGCATCACTATGAACAAAGCTAGTGGAGGTAATGGAAAAAGTGCTGCACTCAGTATGCCAGCAAATTTGGAAAACTCAGCAGTGGCCACAGGACTGGAAAAGGTCAGTTTTCATTCCAATCCCAAAGAAAGGCAATGCCAAAGAATGCTCAAACTACTGCACAATTGCACTCATCTCACACGCTAGTAAAGTGATGCTCAAAATTTTCCAAGCCAGGCTTCAGCAGTACTTGAACCGTGAACTTCCAGATGCTTAAGCTGGTTTTAGGAAAAGGCGGAGGAACCAGAGATCAAATTGCCAACATCCGTTGGATCATCGAAAAANACATGGAACCACAGACTGGTTCCAAATAGGAAAAGGAGTACGTCAAGGCTGTATATAGTCACCCTGCTTATTTAACTTCTATGCAGAGTACATCATGAGAAATGCTGGGCTGGAGGAAGCACAAGCTGGAATCAAGATTGCTGAGAGAAATATCAATAACCTCAGATATGCAAATGACACCACTCTTATGGCAGAAAGTGAAGAGGAACTAAAGAGCCTCTTGTTGAAATTGAAAGAGGAGAGTGAAAAAGCTGGCTTAAAGCTCAACATTCAGAACTAAGATCATGGCATCTGGTCCCATCACTTCATGCGAAATAGATGGGGAAACAGTGGAAACAGTGTCAGACTTCATGTTTTTGGGCTCCA
>SJYQ01008763.1:438355-464079 GCA_006410935.1 Redunca redunca | reverse complement strand
GCATCTGGTCCCATCACTTCATGCGAAATAGATGGGGAAACAGTGGAAACAGTGTCAGACTTCATGTTTTTGGGCTCCAAAATCACTGCAGATAGTGACTGTAGCCGTGAAATTAAAAGACGCTTACTCCTTGGAAGGAAAGTTATGAGCAACCTAGATAGCATATTCAAAGGCAGAGATATTACTTTGCCAACAAAGGTCCATCTAGTCAAAACTACGGTTTTTCCAGTGGTCATGTATGGATGTGAGAGTTGGACTGTGAAGAAAGCTGAGTGCTAAAGAAGTGATGCTTTTGAACTGTGGTGTTGGAGAAGACTCTTGAGAGTCCCTTGGACTGCAAGGAGATCCAACCAGTCCATTATAAAGGAGACCAGCCCTGGGTGTTCTTTGGAAGGAATGATGCTAAGCTGAAACTCCAGTACTTTGGCCACTTCATGAGAAGAGTTGACTCATTGGAAAAGACTCTGAGGCTGGGAGGATTGGGGGCAGGAGGAGAAGGGGACGACAGAGGATGAGATGGCTGGATGGCATCACCGCCTCGATGGACGTGAGTTTGAGTGAACTCCAGGAGTTGGTGATGGACAGGGAGGTCTGTTGTGGTGTGATTCACGGGGTCACAAAGAGTCAGACATGACTGGGCGACTGAACTGAACTGAACTGACTGACCCAGTGTTGGATACAGGGTACACAAGGATACAGGGAAAACTCTTCATAAATTGCTGGTAGGCACATAAACTTTACATGTCTCTGGATATAGTTTTGAAATACAAAGTACTCTGGATTGAACTGTGCCCCTTTCATCTCCCTCAAAAATATCCATATGTTGAAGTCCTAACAGCCAATGTGACCATATCTGAAGATAGAACATTTAAAGTCTCATTAAGCTTAAATGAGAACATAAAGGTGGGTCCCTAATCCAATAGGATTAGTGTCCTTATAAGAGGAAGGAAGTATCCCCTGGAGGAAGGCATGGAAACCCACTCCAGTATTCTTGCTTGGAGAATCCCATAGATAAAGGAGCATAGTGGGCTACAGTCCATAGGGTCGCAAAGAGTCAAACACAACTAAACTGACTTAGCACGTACACATGCAAGCAGAGGAAGAAAGGGATCAGAACTCACTTTCTGTGTGCACAGAGAAAGGACAATGCGAGGACACAGCAGGATGGTGGCTACCTGCCAGCTAGCAAGAGAAACCTCCCCGGAAATTCAGCCTCTGCTGCATCTTCTATCTTGGATTTCAAGACTCCAGAACCGCAAAAAAATAAATTTCTGTTGTTGAAGCCACGCAGTCTGTAGCAATTTATGTATGGCTTTGGGCAATTTCCTAATGAGTATTTGTGCCTCAACTTCTCCATCTATAAGGAGGAAATGATACTATCTACCTCACAAGACTACTGCGTAGATTTAGATAATGAGGCCATAATCAAGGGCTACTATAAGTAGTGGCATCACAGTGAGTACTGAGGATTCGAAGAGTCAGAGGATTCCATGCGTGGGTTCAGCCTACCTTAACTGTGTGACCTGGGGTGAGTCATTCCACCTCTCCTAGCTTCAGGGTCTTCATCTTCAAAATGAGGACTCTGACTAGCTGATATTGAGGATCCCTGTGGCTCAGTCCTCATAAGAGGAAAACCTGCATCATATCAACAATGGGAACTATTACAACTTTAGGCAGTATGACAAAGAATGTAAGAAACTGCCTTCTGATGCTGTGCTCCTCTGCAGATAAATAGTCATTTCCAGCCTTTCTGTATAACAGCCATTCTCCACATGATAGCGGCAATAGTGTTCATAGCCATTGCTTACAAACATATACTGTGACAAAATGGTACTAAGCATTTGGCATTGTTCTTAAATTAATTTTTATTTTCATTAAGTCCAATAACAACCTCATTTACTTGAAAAATAGTAACACTTCCATGGGAGACATTTCATTTATCTCATTCACAGGCCATGCTTGGTCCCCCTTAACTTCTTGCAGACCACTGCAAGACCACTCAAAGGGCAATTTGAGAACCACAACCAAAGACATCTTCTCAAGGCTTCTGCAGGAAGGTGAAGAAGAAAGATCTTTTCTTTCCAAGCCTGTCCTCCAGTTTGAAAGTGAGCCAAAAGGTGCAAGGTGCTTGTAGCCTCCAGGAAGATTGCTCCTGGTCAGAATGTCAGGCAGTGTTTAGACACCTATGCAAACCATGGGCTTTCATGAGGACTGCCTGTTAAGTGAGTAATCTTTCCTGGAACCAAAAGTCATTCCCCTCAGTAAAGCCAGAAGCTCAAAAAGTAGTAAACCAGATGCTTTCCTCTTTGGGTAACCTTTATCATCAAAGAGAGACCTTACCATTGATTCATGAAAGGATCAGCCCTTAAACTGAAATCACTGTTTGTTACGATTGCTGAGTATGCAAGGCAAAGATTTTGCTACAGAATAGACTGGAACCTGTGCTTGAAAAATAGTTTTCAGTCACTCTGCTAGTCTCAATTTCCTTAGCTAAGAAATGAAAGTGAAAATAATACCAAATTCAGTGAAGTGTTGTTAATAAAATAATTAAAAGCTCTTAATAAATTTCAAAGCACTATGAAAATAGACGTTATTAATACTAGTAGCATCATGGAAATTTTCAAGTTAAACGATACTTGTTTATCTCTCTCTGTGGAAATCTGGCAACCCAGATAGAAAACCTTTTAACAACATATAACCAATTTAATCCCTCAGCAAAACCTGTGTGTGAGCGTCAGCCTGTCAAAGCTGCCTTCTGTGCATAAGAATGATCCATAGAAGCCTGAAGGTTGATTATAAAACCTCAAGTGTCTGCTTGCCTCGAGTCATTTTAGATGAGCTATTCAAAACACATCTAAGTAATCAGTTTCCTCTGATAGACAGGAGTAACAAGGAGAAAAGCTTGATTTCCCCTGCTGGAAAGGAGGCACGCCCATCGTTGTCTACCTTTCCATAGATCATATTTCCAGCTCTTTGTTCTTACTTAACAATATGGCTTCGAGCTTAAAATTTGTTATCAAATTTGTATGCTGGGGAAGACCATGTTAGTTACTTTACAAAAATGTCCAAAAACTCAGGCAGAAATGAAACCAATTAGGTCAGTTGGTATGTAATCTTTTCTAAATTTAAGGGTGTATTTATCATTTCAGAGGAGAATAATTATTTTATATTGTATATTTGGCATTAAGTTCCTAAAAGTAGAATCTTATTAAAAGTATCATCAAATATTTACCTCAGTCTTGTCCATTCTGTCTTGATAAGAGAATACTTCCAATCCAAATTGTTAATTAATACCTAATTAAAATTCCAAAGCATCTTCTTGGATGCTGATGGAGCGCAGGATTCAGACCTAGACTGACACTGTTTTGTGTCAATTTAAGGAAGTCTTGTCATTTCTCTGAGCCTACTTTCCTCATCTACAAAAATCCTTCCTAATGAAATAAGAAATGAATAAAATGAGAGAATGAGAGTGAAAAGGTTGTAATCGTTATATAAACATTAGTGACTGCTGTTGCTATTACCAGAAAGGTATTAGAATAAGAAATATTCAATTATTCTCTGTGACCCAAATGCAACAATTGATACCAACATTATTGTTACTTTTCCTCACCATCTCAGTGCAGTATGAACACCCGTAGGAAAATGATATATGTATTCTAACATACAGATAAAATGATATGATGCCTGGGATTTGCTTAGCAAATTTTTAAAAAGCAAGTTGTAAAATAATACAAGCTATGTACTTCCTTGTAGAGAGATATAGATATGGAAACATGGATATAGACACCGAGCTAAATAGAGAGCAACAGAGGCAGAGACATGGAGAGTGATATAGATATAAGGTCTGCTGCTGCTGCTGCTGCTGCTAAGTCACTTCAGTCGTGTCCGACTCTGTGTGACCCCATAGACGGCAGCCCACTAGGCTCCCCCGTCCGTGCAATTCTCCAGGCAGGAGTACTGGAGTGGGGTGCCATTTCCTCCTCCAATGCATGAAAGTGAAAAGTGAAAGTGAAGTCACTCAGTCGTGTCCAACCCTCAGCGACCCCATGGACTGCAGCCCACCAGGCTCCTCCATCCATGGGATTTTCCAGGCAGGAGTACTGGAATGGGGTGCCAAAGTGGAGGCAGAGATCAAGATGGCAGAAAAGAAGGACATGGAACTTACCTCCTCCCACAAATACATTAAAAATAACTACACATGTGAAACAATTCTCACAGAATACCTATTGAATACTAGGAAAACCTCCACAAGCAAAATTGCAAGAAAGATCATCATGTAACTGGGTAGGATGAAAGAAAATAGGAATCGGGATGGAAGGAGGGAGCTGTCAAAGAGGAAATTTTGCCTCACCCTAGGAACTCCCTTCACTGGCTGGGAGATCAGCTGGGACAGATGGGAAGCTTCAGGGTCTCAGAGGAGAATGCGGCAACTGGGCTCCAGCAGGCAGACCTGAGACCAGCACAGAGGGTCCTGCCCACCTCCCTGGACTCCCCAGGCCAAGACATGCATCCACTGGTGTGCATGGGGGCTGAGTGCTGGAAACTCGGGCTCAGTAGACAGACCCGGGGAGAGGACTGGGGTTTGCTGCACAGAGACAGTCTGAAGGCACCAGAGTGTGCTTTGAGCTGCAATCAGAAGCGGACATAGGAGAGACCCGGGGTCTGCCATAGGAGCCACATTGCTAACGGGTGCAAAGAGAGGTGGGGCCCCGCATAGCAGCCTTGTTCTCATCATGTCCTTAGCAGGCACAGCCCCACCTCTGTGGGTTCTGGGAGCGTGCAAGCACCAGCGGAGTGTCCCCACACCGAGGTGGGGCTGAAATCTGAGCCCATCCCAGGCTGCACCTGCTGCGCCCCCCGCCCCCAAAACAACTTCAGAAGCAGGGCTGAAATCTGAGTCATCTCCTGGTGGCTATGCTACCCCATGGATTTATACACTGCCAGTGGCTTTGCAAGCTCAGTGCCTGCAGGACATTTGAGCAAATTACTGGTGCTCTCAAGGTTAGGGCAGGTCCAAGGTTAACAGCTACAAGCTTTGTGGGCACATGTGCATGTGGAGGTGGGGCCAGGGTCTGAAATAATTGCATAGCTCCTACAGCAGGTCCAGGTGCATGACTACAGCTGTCCTGGGGCCCGACTTCAGCAAATCTGTGCCAATGCCAACAGTATACTTTGTGAATCCACAGAACAAACAGGTGGCAGGTGACACCATGGAGTGCACCTCCCAGTAGACATCTCCTGTAGAGGAACACACAGTGGCTCCTCTCCCAGTAGAAGTACTCCAGTCTCACCTACCTCACACTGCAGCTTAGAAATGGATCTGGGGGTTTCTACTCCAACAACTGGGGAGCAGATCCTGTACCAGACAGGGCTCTGACAACCACAGAGCAAACAGGAGGCCCTGCTCAATACCCAGGGCAGGCTCTGGTCACCACAATACCAATCACACCAACAATCAAGGGGATAATAGCCAGCACACACTGAGGAAAGACATGCCAGGCACCCATATTAAAAGCAGCCCTCACACCAAAAATATTAGATTCATGCAACCAACACAGGGATGTTTTTGTGGGATATTTCCACATTAAACATTGACCATCAAGACCACAGTAGATAATGGTTTCTCCTAACCTCATAGAGTCAGAGAAATATAAGTAAAATGAAGAAGAAGAGGAACCACTCTCAGCTAAAAGATCAAGAAAATTCTTCTGGAAGAACAAACGATAAAACAGAAGCTGAAGCTCCAGTACTTCGGCCACCTGATGCGAAGAGTTGACTCACTGAAAAAGATCCTGGAGCTGAGTCAGATTGAAGGAGAAGAAGGGGGTGGCAGAGGATGAGTTAGTTAGATAGTATCACCAACGCAATGGACATGAATTTGAGTAAATTCCAGGAAACAGTGGAGGACAGAGGAACCTGGTATGCAGCAGTCTATGGGGTTGCAAAGAGTTGGACATGACTTAGCAACCAAACAACTACTCTAGTCTACCAGATCCCAAATTCAAAAAGGAGGGAATAAAATACTGAAAGAATTAAGGAAGACTATCAATAGAAATGCAGATTACTGTAAAATGTAACTAGAAGCTATAGAGAAGTGTTATGCCCAGAGTCCAAGTCCCCAAAACTGAGAGAATAAGACGTCCACAGCAATGCAAAAGCATAAAGGGGTTTTATTGCTAGCCCGAGCTAGGACTCATGTCTCATCCAGCGCAGTGGAATCCAACAAGAGCCCTAAGCTCTGACTCACAGCTGCTTATATACAGGCAGTCCTGCGGGTTAGTTGGCATTACATGATTGGTTAACTGGTGCGCGTGCGCGTGAATTTCGAATCTCGCGTCTCGTCTTGATTGGCTCAGGTCGGACACTGAGGGGGACCTCCCTGATTGGCTAGGGCTATCTGGAAGTCCTGGAAAGAGGAGGACCTCCCTGATTGGTCGAGCTACATTGCCCGCGGGAGTTCCCAGTGCCTCAGCTTTCCTAGAGACTAAACCTCAGGCCTGCCCCTTAGAGCCTATCCTGGCTCCAGTTTGGTCCTAACAAGAAGAGCCAATTAAAATTTAAAAATTTATTCGCCAAGACAAAAGCCAAGCTAAAGGCAATAAGTAGCAAAATGAATAATGCAGAAGAACAAATAAGTGATCTGGAAGACAGAATAATGGAAATCACCCAATCAGAACAGCAGACAGAAAGACAAATGAAAAAAATGAAAGCAATATATGAGACCTATGGAATAATATAAAGCATGCCAATCTACATACACAAGGAATGCCAGAAGGTGAAGAAAAGAAAAAAAAGGATTGAAACTAAATTTACAGAAATGATGGCTAAAAGCTTCCCAAACCTGAAAACAAAAGAGATGTCCAAGTACAGGAAACACAGTGAGTCCCAAACAAGGTGAACTCAAACAAACCTACACTAAGACATATTATAATTAAAACAGCAAAAGTTAAGGGTAAAGAGATGATTTTAAAGTCAGAAAGAGAAAAACAAAGAGTTAGTTACAAAGGAACCCCCACAGGCTATCAACTGACTTCGCTACGGAAATATCACAGGCCAGAGGGGAGTGGCAAGATATACTCAAAGCCTTGAAAAGGAAAAAATTTTCAACCTAGGATATTCTACCCAAGATTATCTTGTTGCTTAGCCAAAAAAAAAAAAAAATTATCTTGTAGTTTTAGCAAAAACTAAAAAAATACAGCAATATTAACCTATTCTAAAAGAAATATTGAAAGGTCTTTTCTAAGTAGAAAGCAAGAAACTAGAGAAAATAGAAAATCACATTTGGAAAGCAAATCATTTAAATAAGCCAGTAGACAGATTAAAAAAAAATAATTCCCATGAGAGTGATGAAAACTACAATGAACAGAGAAAGGATAAGCATGAAAATATAAAAGGAGACATCAAAATAATAAACTGTGGAGGAAGTGAGTGAGAAGCTATGGATTTATTTTTTAGAATGTGTGTGAGCCTATATGATTATCCGTCTAAAGAAAATAGCAGGTGTTCCTGGTGGCTCAGTGGTGAAGAATTCACCTGCCAGTGCCAGAGACATTCAGTTGATCCCTGATCCAGGAAGATCCCACAAGCCACACAGCAACTAAGCCACAACTATTAAGCCTGTGCTATAGAGGTCAGAAGCTGCAACGACTGAGTCCACCTGCTGCAGCTACTGAAGCCCACGCGTCCGGGAGCCCATGCTCCACAACAAGAGAAGCCAGCACAGTGAGAGGCCTGCACGCTGCAACTAAAGAGCAACGCCTGCTTGCCACAGCTAGAGAAAAGTCCACGCAGAACTGAACCCGCAGCACAACCAAAAATGAATAAGTAAATAACTACTGAAAAGGGAAAATCGGTAGAGTAATGGGTTAACACACTTGAAAAACAGGGTAACCACAAATCAAAAATACAATAGATTCACAAAAGCCTAAAGAAAAGAACATGAGTACAACACAAGAGAAAACCATCAAACTACAAAAGGAAAAACAAAAAGAAAAAGAAAGGAACAAAGAATACAAAATTATCTACAAAACAAGGTTTAAAATGGCAATAAATACATATTTATCAATAATTACTTCAAATGTCAATGGACAAAATGCTCTGATGAAAATACAAGGAGTGACAGACTGGACAATAAAATAAGAACATATAATATGCTGCCTATATCAGATCCACTTTAGGGCAAAGGACACACATAGATTGAAAGTGAGTGGATGGAAAAAGATATTTCTTGCAAATAGAAATTGCAAGAAAGTGGGGGTAGCAATACTCATATCAGATGAAACAGACTTTGAAACAAAGGTTATAAAGAAATATAAAGAGGGACAGTACATAATCATAAAGGGATCAATACAAAAAGAAAATATTATACCTGTTAATATATATGCATCCCAATATAGGAGCACCACATGACTGAGTGACCGAACTAAACTGAACTGAAATACATAAATACTAACACAGCCGTGCTAGAGTCCACGGGGTTGCAGAGTTGGACACAACTGAGCAACTGAACAACACAGACATAAAGGGAGAAATTAAAGGGAATACAATAGAAGTAAGACTCCTTAATCAATAATGCAACAGAGACCCTAAATGACACAATAGAATAGTTAGATTTAACTGGTGTTTTCAGAACATCGCATCCAAAGAAAAAGAAACCAAAGCAAAAACACACTATTTTCAAGTGCACATACAACACTCTCTAGAACAGATCTCATACTAGGGCCCAAAACAAGCCTCATTACGTTTAAAACCATAGAAATTATTTCAAGCATCTCTTCTGGTCACAACTGCATGAAACCATTTACAGTAATCAACAAGAGAGAGAAATGAGAAAAAAGATTACATGGAGAATAAACAACATGCTACTAAAAACCCAACTGGTCGACAATAAAACAAAAAAAGAAATAAAAAAAAAATACCTTATGCCAAATGACAATGAAAACACAACCGTATAACATCTATATGAGGTAGCAAAAGCAGGGCTTAGATGGAAGCTCATAATGATATAAGCCTTCCTTAAAAACAAGAAACATCCCCAAAAAATAATCTAATCTACCACCTAAAAGAATTAGAAAAATAAGCACAACAAAACCTAAAGTTAGCAGATGGAAGTAACTAATAAAGATTAGAGAGGAAATAAACAAAATAGAGATTTTCAAAAGTAGAAAAAAAAAATCAGTGAAACCAAAACCTGGTTCTTTGAAAGGGGGGGGGGAATCAACTAACCTGTGGCTAGGCACCCCAAGAGAAAAAGAGACAGGCCCCAAATGAAAAAATAACAAATGGAAGAGGAGAAGTAACAACTGATATCACAGAAATACAAAAAAGACATGAGGATACTATGAACAATTACATGTGAACAAATTGGGCAACCTAGAAGAAATCAGCAAGTTTCTAGAAGCATACAGCCCACCAAAACTGAATCAAGAAGAAAAAGATAATTTGAACAGACTAATCACTGGAAGTAAAACAGAATCTGTAATTTTTAAAACTCCCTGAAAACAAAAATCCAGGACCGTTTAGCTTCACTGGAGAATTCTACCGAACATACGGAGAAGAATTTACATTGATTCTTCTCAAACACTTCCAAAAGATTGAAAAGGAGGGAACACTCTCAAGGTTATTCTACGAAGCCATCATTCATTTCAGTCACTCAGTTATGTCCAACTCTTTGTGACCCCACGGACTGCAGTACACCAGGCTTCCCTGTCCATCACCAACTCCCAGAGCTTACTCAAATTCATCTCCATCGAGTTGGTGATGCCATCCAACTATCTCATCCTCTGTCATCTCCTTCTCCTCCTACCTTTCCCAGCATCAGGGTCTTTTCCAATGAGTCAGTTCTTCGTATCAGGTGGCCAAAGTACTGGAGTTTCAGCTTCAGCATCAGTCCTTCCAAAGAATATTTGGGACTGATTTCCTTTAGGATTGACTGGTTGGATCTCCTTGCTGTCCAGGAAACTCTCAAGAGTCTTCTCCAAAACCACAGTTTAAAAGCATCAGTTCTTCAGCACTCAGCTTTCTTTATAGTCCAACTCTCACATCCATGACTACTGGAAAAAGCAAAGCTTTGACTAGATGAACCTTTGTTGGCAAACTAATATCTCTGCTTTTTAATATACTATCTAGGTTGGCCACAGCTTTTCTTCCAAGAAGCAAGTGTCTTTTAATTTCACTAAGCAGTCACCATCTGCAGTGATTTTGGAGCCCCCTGAAATAAAGTCTCTCACTGTTCCGATTGTTTCCCCTACTTGCCATGAAGTGATGGCACTGGATGCCATGATCTTAGTTTTCTGAATGTTGAATTTTAGGCCAGCGTTTTCACTCTCCTCTTTCACTTTCATTAAGAGGCTCTTCACCTAGAACCAGACATCCTGGAATGTGAAGTCAAGTGGTCCTTAGAAAGCATCACTACGAACAAAGCTAGTGGAAGTGATGGAATTCCAGTTGAGCTATTTCAAATCCTAAAAGATGANGAAAGTGAAGAGGAACTAAAAAGCTTCTTGTTGAAAGTGAAAGAGGAGAGTGAAAAAGTTGGCTTAAAGCTCAACATTCAGAAAACAAAGATCATGGCATCTGGTCCCATCACTTCATGGGAAATAGATGGGGAAACAGTGGAAACAGTGGCTGACTTTATGTTTTGGGCTCCAAAATCACTGCAGATGGTGACTACAGCCATGAAATTAAAAGACACTTACTCCTTGGAAGGAGGGTTATGACCAACCTAGATAGCATATTCAAAAGCAGAGACATTACTTTGCCAACAAAGATCCGTCTAGTCAAGGCTACGGTTTTTCCAGTGGTCACGTATGGATGTGAGAGTTGGACTGTGAAGAAAGCTGAGTGCCGAAGAATTGATGCTTTTGAACTGTGGTGTTGGAGAAGACTCTTGAGAGTCCCTTGGACTGCAAGGAGATCCAACCAGTCCATTCTGAAGGAAATCAGTCCTGGGTGTTCTTTGGAAGAAATGATGCTAAAGCTGAAACTCCAGTACTTTGGCCACCTCATGCAAAGAGTTGACTCATTGGAAAAGACTCTGATGCTGGGAAGATTGGGGGCAGGAGGAGAAGGGGATGACAGAGGATGAGATGGCTGGATGGCATCACGGACTCGATGGACGTGAGTTTGAGTGAACTCCGGGAGTTGGTGATGGACAGGGAGGCCTGGCATGCTGCAGTTCATGGGGTCACAAAGAGTCACACAAGACTGAGCAACTGAACTGAACTGAACTGAATTAGTTCTTCTTCACTTTATGCCATAAAGGTGGTGTCATCTGCATATCTAAAGTTACTGATATTTCTCCCAGAAGTCTTTATTCTAGCTGGTTCTTTATCTAGCCCAGCATTTCACATGATGTGCTCTGCATATAAGTTAAATAAATAGGGTGACAATATATAGCCTTGATGTACTCCTTTCCTGATTTGGAACCAGTCTGTTGTTCCATGTCCAGTTCTAACTGTTGCTTCTTGACCTGCATACAGATTTCTCAGGAGGCAGGTAAGGTGGTCTGGTATTCCTATCGCTTTAAAAATTTTCCACATTTTGTTGTGATACACACAGTCAAAGACTGTGGTGTAGTCAATAAAGCAGAAGTAGATGTTTTTCTGGAACTCTCTTGCTTTTTCTATGATCCAATGGATGTCAGCAATGAAAACCAGTCACAGAAAACTAATCAAACTGATCACATTGACCACAGCTTTGTCTAATTGAATGAAACCATGAGCCATGCTCATCCATATAGTGCCACCCAAAACAGATGGGTCATGGTGGAGAATTCTAACAAAACGTGGTCCATTGGAGAAGAGAATAGCAAACCACTTCAGTATTCTTGCCTTGAGAACCCGATGAACAGTATGAAGCCATCATTACCCTGATACCAAAATCAGGGAAAGATAGTACTGCTGCTGCTGCTGGTGCTGCTAAGTCACTTCAGTCGTGTCCGACTCTGTGCGACCCCATAGATGGCAGCCCACCAGGCTCCCCTATCCCTGGATTCTCCAGGCAAGAACACTGTTAGTGGGTTGCCATTTCCTTCTCCAATGCATGAAAGAGAAAAGTGAAAGGGAAGTTGCTCAGTCGTGTCCGACTCTTCGCAACCCCATGGACAGCAGCCCACCAGGCTCCTCCATCCATGGGACTTTTCAGGCAAGAATACTGGAGTGGGTTGCCATTGCCTTCTCCAAAGATAGTACTACCCTCCCAAAATTATTGGCCAATATCTTTGATCAATATAAATGCAAAAATTCTCAACAAAATATTGGGAAACTAAATCCAACAACACATAAAAAACATCATACACCACAACCAAGTTGGATTCATCCCAGGGTCACAAGGATGGTTCAACATATGCAAATAAAATAATGTGATATACCACATCAATGAAAGAAAAGGCAAAACCACAAGACCATCTCAGCAGATGCACAAAAATTATTTGATAAAATTCAACATCTATTCATGATTTTTTTAAAAAATAGAAGCTCTTACCAAATGATTAGAGGGAACATATCTCAACGTAACCTATAGCCAACATAATACTCAATGGTGTAAAATGTCCCACTAAAATCTAGAGCAAGACAAGGATGCCCACTCTCACCATCTCTATTCAACATAGTATTCGAAGTCCTAGCCATAGCAATCAGACAAGACAAATAAATTAAAGGTATCAAGTTGGAAGGGAAAAGGTAAAACTGTCACTATATGACTATGACATGATATTCTATATAGAAAACACTGAAGATTCCACACTAAAGTACTAGAACTGATAAATTCAGCAAGGAAACAGGATGCAAAATTAATATATAGAAGTCAGTTTCATTTATTTACACTAACAATGAAATATGAGGAAGAGAAAGTTTAAAAAAAAATCCCCTTAAAAATTGTACCAAAAAATAAAATACTTAGAAATAAACCTGATCAAAGAGATGAGAGATTCATATAGCTGAGAACTATAAAATATTGATAAAGGAATTGAAGATGATACAAAGATGGAAAGATAGCCCATGCTCTTACAGTGGAAGAATTAATGACCATACTGTTGAAAGCAATCTACATATTTAATGCAACTCTATCAAATTGCCCATAACATTTTTCACAGAACCAGAACAAATAATTATAAAATCTATATGGAACCATAAAACACCCCAAATTACCAAAGCAATCCTGAGGAAAAGAACGAAGTTGGAAGCATAAGTCTCCCAGAGTCCAGACAATACCATTATAAAGCTACAGTAATCAAAACAGAGTGGTATTGAAAAAAAGAAAAGACATGGATAAATGAAACAGAATAGAGATCCCAGAAATAAACCCACACATGTACAGTCAATTAATCTTTGACAAAGGAGGCAAAAATATACAATGGCAAAAAGATAGTCTCTTTAGCAAGTGGTGATCAGAAAGCTGGACAGCTGCATGTAAATCAATGAAGCTAAAACTCTCTCTCACACTATACACAAAAATAAACTAAAAATGGCTTAAAGATTTAAATATAAGGCTCACCACCATAAAGCTCCTAGAAGAGAACATAGACAAAACATTTTTCTTAGCTCAGTCTCCCAAGGCAATAGAAATAAACAAACGGGACCTAATCAAACTTACAAGGTTTTGGACAACAAAGGAAACACTATAAACAAAACCAAAAGACAACTTACAGAACGGGAGGAAATATTTGCTAATGAAGCTACTGACAAGGGATTAATTTCCAAAATAAGCAAACAGCTCATACAACTCAATAAAATAAAACATCAAACAACCCAATCAGAAAATGTGCAGAAGACCTAAAGAGACATTTTTCCAAAGAAGACAATCAGATGGCCAATGGACAAATGAAAAGATGGTCAATATCAAAAATTATTAGAGATATGCAAATCAAAATTATAATGAGGCTTCACCTCACATTGGTCAGAATGGCCATCTTTAAAATGTCTGCAAATAATAAATATTGGAGAAGGTGTGGGGAAAAAAGAATCCTCCTACACTATTAGAGGAAGTATAAATTGGTGCAGCCACTAGGGAAAATGATATGGTAGTTCTTTAAAACACTAAAAATAAGAGTTGTCATATGATCCATCAATCCCATTTCTGGGCATATAATCAGAGAAAATCCTAATTCAAAAAGATACATGCACTCCTATGTTCATTGCCAATTGACAATAGCCAAGATGTAAAAGCAATCTAAATATCTATCAACAATGAATGGATAAAGAGGATGTGGTATATTTATACAATGGAATATTACTCAGCCATAAAAAGAATGAAATAATGCCATTTGCAGCAACATGAGATTGTCATACTAAGGGAAGTAAGCCAGACAGGGAAAGGCATATATCACGTGATATTGCTTGCATGTGAAATCAAAAAAAAAAAAAGAAAGAAAGAAAGAAATGATACAAAAGGACGTATATACAAAATAGAAACAGACCTACAGACATAAGACAAGATTATGGTTACCAAAGGGGACAGGACATACGAGGCACAAATCAGGAGCTTGGGACTAAAATATACACACTGTTTCATATAGTATATATACACTATATATGTTTATAAATAGTAATATACACACTGCTATATATAAAATAGGTAACCAACAAGGACCTTCTGTATAGCAGAAGTCACTATACTCAATACCTTGTAATAAACTATAAGGGAAAAGAATCTGAAAAAGATACAGTTACATACATATATATATAACTGAATCACATTGCTTAAACCTAAAACTAAAACAGCATTGTAAATCAAGTATACTTCAGTTTTTAAAATACTGTAATAAATGTGCAAAAAATAAAATATGATACAAATGAANATAACATTTTAAATCAACTACACTTTAATAAGAAGAAATTTTTTAAATATCAAAGTAATCATCTGGATATAATAAGAGGGGGTTTATTCCCCTGTGACATCTGTATTTTCCAGCTCTTTTGTAATCAATACAGTTATTTCTACAATTTTTTAATGTTTTTCTTATTGTTTTTTTTCAAAAAGATATTAGAAAAAAGTTTTAAGTTGCTATATTCATGATAAGAACATGAAACACCAACTCTAACAAGAACTCTTGGTAATTGTAGCTTTGTACAGGGGTAGTCCTTCATGTGGATCATTTTCCCAGCTCCATCAACTGTTCAAATGGCTGGTTCTTTCTTACCTTTACATGAGTGATTAAATGCATCTCCTCAGAAATCTCTTAGCTAGCCTATCATAATTGTTGCTTTTTAGTCGTTGAGTCATGTCTGACTCTTGCAAACCCACAGCTCCTCTGTCTATGGGATTTCCCAGGCAAGGATACCGGAGTGGGTTGCCGTTTCCTTCTCCAAGGGACCTTCCCAATCCAGGGGTCAAACCCTGCATTACAGGGTGTCTGTAATGCAGTGTTTCCTGCATACACGCAGATTCTTTACTGCTGAGCCACCAGGGAAGCCCCGCCTGTCATAATATGCCTGACATAATTTTATAATTATTTATTCTTACTAATATTTCTTTACTTCAGTGGTACCCACTCTTTTTGCCACCAGGGGCTGGTTTCGGGGAAGACAGTTTTTCACAGACTGGGGAGGAGCGGATGGTTTCAGGATGATTCAAGCACATTACATTTCTTATACATTTTATTTCTATTACTATAATATCAGCTCCACCTCAGATTGTAAGGCATTAGATCCTGGAGGTTGGGGACTCCTGCTCTATTGTTCATTGGCTGTCTCACGTACCCATGAGACTCACTGTGCCAGGAGGCAGAGACTGTGACTGCTTTGTTCATCACTGTATATCCGGAGCCTAGCCTAGAGCATGGCACATAAATACAGTATAAATATGTATTGAACAAGTGAATGCACCAGAATCCATTCAGGAAGGCAGACATCTTCACCCAGATAGATCCAGGTGCATCAGACTCTAAAGGTGAGGGCAAGGTCTGAATAAACAGTCATCAGAGGGCTGGCATATGAACAAATATCTGCTTGCTGTGTTAAAAATGAAAACTGAAGTAGTCAAGAATGATTTCCACTTAAATTCAAAGAACTTTTCAAGGCAATGCTTACTTGAAAATTCTGGAGCCAAAACAGTCCTTTAAAATCAAACCCTCTTTTGCAGATGGGAAAACTGAAAGCAGAGATATCACACAACCAGGAACCTTGGTCCCCAACTACCAGGCCAACATCCACTCATTGGTCCCTCTCTGACCTCGGTGTGACAGCAACGTTACCCAGGCTCTCACAGACAGATAGCCCCAGAGGTTATTCTTGCTTCTGCTAGCACAAGGAGTCTGTACGTAAACGAATAAACTCCCTTTCTCAGTGCCCTTCTTATAGCTTGCTTATTCTATAAAACACGGATTCATGCCGAATTTGACACTGAAAAGAAAAAGTGAAAGTGTTAAACACTCATCATGTCCTGCTCTTTGCAACCCCAAGGACTGTAGCCCACCAGGCTCCTCTGTCCATGGGATTCTCCAAGCAAGAACACTGGAATGGGTGGCCGTCTCCTTCTCCAGGGGATCTTCCGGATCCAGGGATCAAACCCACATCTCCTACGTGGGCAGGCTGATTCTTTACCGCTGAGACACTGACAACTTTAAATAACCTGCCTGATTAGCAAGCAGTGGAGCTGGACTTGGACACAGACAATCCGGCTCCAGCAAACACATTCATAACTACTCATGGGATATTTTTGTTGTTGGCTTGGGGGTGGGGGGTGGGATTTGTTTTGTTTGTTTGAATAAGATAGATGTTTGTTTCTGGGTTGTGCCTTATAGCCCAAAAACACAGGATCCGGGTCTGCAGGGAAGAATCTGGTTTCCTCAACATGTGGCTTTTATCTCTATATGAAAGTCTGTCCCTGGGTTAATTGCTATTTTCTAGTCAGTGGGAAGAGGAAGAGGAGGGGAAGCTGCTTCCCTCTCTCCCAGTAAATCTTCAAACCTACAGAAAAAAACAGATGTTTAAAAAGTAGAGCCCAAGAACATCTCACCCAGATGTATCAGTTGTGAACATCTTATTATACTATGTTTGTCTTGTCTTTCTTCACATACCTAGGAAAATACTGAAAGTTACACAAAGGAGTACTTCTCACAGGATGAAGGGAAGATCAACACGCCAGTTAGAAACATTATGAATAATAACAGTTGACTTGGTGAAATGAAATATTGTGGATGGCTTCCTTTTTTATTCTATTAGAAAGTTTGTCCCACAAAAAAACTAAAAATATATATATATACCAGAAAACTTTTTAAAAAATAGAAACATCAGAGCTGCAACAACTAAACATTGCCAGTTTAGCCTCTATACAAAGAGGGAATAAGACGACAAACACCCAGTTGGGTGGAAACAGAATGGACATCAGAGCTTGCGAAACAACTCCAGCTGAGGTTTGTGCTGAACTTTGTGACGACTAGGCAAGCTTTACCATCTGAGCCACCAGGGAAGCCCAACTAGTCCTTCGTGGGTAGCCTAGGAAACAGGCCTTCCTGAGCCTCAATTTCCTCAAAGGTAAAATATGTAAAGACTCACTACAAATCTACCTTTCCAGCAATTCCTGGGTAAAACCCAGAAGTCTCCCTCCTAAGCCCAGTGTAGGTGGTTTACGGAACATATTCCAAGAAACACTACGTAGCAGGGGAGCTAACTAAGGAATTTGTGAGAGGAAGGAAGGGGTCCCAAACTTGTTACAGTTTCCTCAGCTCCCCTCCTTCCCTATTCCTGCTGCCTGTGCCCTTATCCTCTCATACGTTACAAGATGCTCAAAAATTTGCCTCTCTGACTCCAGTTTGATCTTCTCCAAGTGAAGTCCTCCTATACCCTCTTCTCCACCCTGTGCCCCAACCCCAGTGCAGACATGTTTTCCCACCAATCTCCAACATAAAGCTTCTGCTTCAGATAGCTCAGTCTGCCTGGGTAGCATTATGACCTACACCATTGTGACCACCTCCCACTTGGCCTCACTCTCTGCCTCTTGTTCAGAGCCCACCTTAGAGGCCTGTTCTTCAGAGAAACCCTCTTCTCCAGCTACCCTGAGTTCTCCCTTCCTTAAATAACTAGCATTTAATTCTACCTTGCTTTATTCTCAACCCAACCCACGTATTTAATTCTGTGCATTTCTAAATGTGATCTGAGCTCCTTGAAAATGTAAGCAGTGCTTCTCCTTCCTCATGTTTTTTGTGACACTTAGCACAGTGCTAGACATAGAAGGTACACACCTCAGCCTATACTGGTTGCTTAAGTACTTAGCTGATTTATTGAGGGAAATGAGACGAGATTAAGGGATGAGACTTTATGAAGGTAAGCACAAGCACGGAGCTTGTTGTAGGCTGATGAACACTAAGGGCCCTTGAGTATGGCTGAACCAATCTTCAAGGGTGTTTTAAATAACAAACTATAACTGGCAGAATAAAAGCAGAGTTTAAGATAAAATTTCAAATAAATGAAGAGCAATGAGCATGCAGCTGCTGTCACTTGCTCTCTTGTGTTTTTGATGAGTTTCAATTAAAAACAGCCCTAATACATCAAAAACAACCTGGTGAATTCCCTTTATTGTCCCTTCAATGTGTTACTAAGGAGTTATTGGTATCATTTCATGACTCCGGCACAAATGCCTCTAGGATTTACTGCTGGGTTCACATCTCTGCTCTTTTATGGATTTCTTCCAAGAGGAGCTTGAATACAGGGCTCCCATTATATGTCCCTTGTGGTACGTTGGCTAGAGCAAGCTGCATCAGCGATGGCAATAAAGCTCACCAAGGCAACAACTGTTACTCACCAGTGTAGTTTGATTTAGAGCGGAGTGTTTCCAGATGGGTTCCGATGTAACCCTTTTCCTTCCATCTCCCAACAACATTGAAATTAAAAAATCAATTACAGGAGCCAGGTTTTATATGTTGCTGAATTTTGCTGGGAGTGGTAAAACAAACACACACACATATATATATATTTATATGTATACATACAAAAGCATATTTTGTAAATAAAAAAAAAATGAGAGAGCATCCAGGAATGTGGTAGGTGTATTTAATCAAGACAACCTAGACAATAGTAAAATAAGTACTATTAGGAAAACATCTTATTTATTTAAGGGCTTAGAAAAGCTTAAATCACAAACTCTTAGTTTGTTATGTCAACAGGTTGTCAATAAAAATCTGTTTACGGGGGTCAATAGAGTCACTAGTGCACTCATCAGTCCTGCTTCTTCAACCAGAGGCAGTCATCAAATCTCGTTAGCTTGCTCTGTCTCCAGGAGAAGGGAGATCATCTATCAGTTACCGTGACAAACCATATGAAAAAGAGCTTTTAATCCACTGGTGCTCTAATCAAGGAAGGAGAGGATAAATGTCCTTGGATATTAGCTTTAACAGAAAGAGTCTGGAGAAGTAACAGGAGCATTGTATGTGGGTCGCGCTGACGGTTGTTTTATTTTAAATTAGCCAACGACTGCGGATGTCATACAGCAGACCTGAGTTGCTCTTTTTGGCTATTTCCTAATCTCACTCTCCATAAAGGACTGAAAAATGAATACTGTGAAATTAGCACAAGCTTATTTTGTGACACTGTAATTAGATAACTTTCTCTCATGAAAATCCAACTCCTGTATCACTAACTAGATGTTACGGGCTCTTCAGCGTGCATCTGGCTATAAAAGCAGACAACAGATACAATACGTTTCTAATTAAGTAAACGACAGAACAGGAAGGAGCATGGTACACAATGATCAGACTGTCTTTCTTCGTTTTAATATCCTCAGGTGACCTTCTTTTCATAAAAATCAACATGCCATTTGAGCAACGTTTTTTTTTTTCCACCTTATCCAGCTTGTACTTAACCTAAGTGACCACCAGTCTAAACTGTGTCGTGGACTACTCGACCTACCAGATGCTCAGCAAGAATCTTAGGTCATCCAGTTATCCAAATACAGAGAACAGCACTTCCCAAACTTGAGTGCATTTACAAACTACCCGGAGGTTTGGGTAACATGTAGATTTTGGCTCAGGAGGTCCAGGCATGGCCTGAGCATCTGCATTTCTAACAAGCTCCCAAGTGACGCTGATGTTACTGGTCTGAGATTCTAACCCTGGCCATAGATCACCTTAATAACATTCTGTAAAATTTCCAGCAGAAAATAAAAACGCAATTACATAATTTCATGTGGTTTGTTTCCCGGAAGAGAAGAATGATTATGTTTAAAGAGAAGTCAATTTTAGACGTGAATTTCAAAATACAATTGTAGTCTTTCTAAATGTTATCTCCATGGATAGACATCTTTTTAGAGCTCAAAGAGGTCCTTTAAGGTCGATGAGTATTGACTTCAGGAAGTGATCCAAAACAGAACACAAACAGATTCATTTAAAGCAAAGCTTAAATCCAATACTTTTCCTCCAGCTGTAGTACTGATGATGGCTTGACTTTTTCTTTGCAGTTAATGTACACAAACAAATCGAAAAACACTCCCCTTAAGTTCAAAACCCTCTTCCTGAGAATAGGATTCCATTTCATATGCTCTTCTGCTGTGCGAAGTTTATTTATGACATACTTAAATAAAGATTTCTGTTATTCAAATTAATTCTTTTTGAAATTGATTAGCCTAACACAGATTCAACTGTGGAGATAAATGTCAAAGGTCAGAATATTCTAGTTCACCATTACTGATATTAAGGCCCTGTATTTAATAACTACTTTATTCTGGGGAGCTTGTAACACTCCTATTCATCTTCCCACTTCTGAGTTTGATAAGGAAATGGGTATAGATCTGGATTTGCAACACTAATAGGAAAAACAATTTAATTTTTGTGTACTTTGAGTAAGTAGATACTAAGTATAACATACTTGATGTGTATGTGACTCTTACTGAATATAACTTCACTTTTCAAAAGCATGGTTAATGGATTCNGCATAATTTCCTATGCACAAAAGAAACATTGTAATAAAACAGCTAAATATGTTCACTCCACAAATATTTATTTAGCTCTATAATAATAATACTGACACAATATATTATATATCATATAATAAAATAACTGATACTAAAGACAATAATAATAACTAATGTTTATAACAAACCAAGGGCTAATCTAAGCATTTTACAAAAAGTCATTATTCTTTATAATTTTATACTGTAAATATAATTATTGGCCCCATGGAGCAGATAAATAAAGTGAAATACTGACAGGCTAAATAATTTACCTAAGGTTATACAGCTTCTATGTGACTGCTATGGTCTGAACATCTGAATCCTCACCACCCTGCAAAGTCTTATGTTGAAATCCAACCCCCAAAGATGGTGGTATGGTGGAGCCTTTAGGAGGTGCTAGGGTCATATGGGTGGGTCTCATGAATGGGATTATGGCCCCAGAGAAGAGACCCCAGAGAACTCCCTATCACTTTCTACCATATGGTGACACATGAGAAGGCTCAAAAGCAATGGACCAGGAAGTGGGCTCTCACTAGAACTCAACAAGGCTGGCACTTGATCTTGGACTTCCCAGCCTCCAGAACTTCGAGAAATAAATCTCTGTTGTTTATAAGCCACCCAGTGTGCAGTATTTTGTTATAACAGCCCAAACAGCCTAGCTTCTGTATTCAAGACAGAGCCTAGCTCTGTCATATGCCAGACACCACCCTGGGAAATGATGATCATGACAAAAGGTGCTTATGGGGATAGGCAAGAGTGTCGCTTTTACAGCTCCATCCCACTTCTAACCATCAGTAGTCATTATAGCCCTTCTTTCCAACTGAGCTCAGATTTAGGCTCAGACACATGCACCTTGGGCTCAGAATCCTTTACACCAGTGTTCCAGGTAGTTACAGGATTAGTCAGTTGGCTCTGACACATGAATCCAAATGTATTTACCATTCCTAACTGAGTGCACAAAGCACGTCATTTACTAGTCTTTAAATACTTTAAAAAGTTTGTATAGGTTGCAGATACTTATGTGAAAAAGAGTATATTTCTAATCAATATTGATCTCAACCTGTTTCCATCATCAACTCAGAGGACATGAGTTTGAGCAAACTTTGGGAGATAGTTTGGGACAGGGAAGCCTGGTATGCTGTGGTCCATGGGTCACAAAGAGCTGGACATGACTGAGTGATGGAACAACAGCAACAACCCGTTTAATAAACTTTGATTCAGTCATGGATCCCATGCTTTGCTTCCTGCCTTCAAGGCATTTTCACATTGGAATCCTTTACACATTCCCTATATAGGCTTTTTTTTTTTTTTAACTTTAGTTTACTTTACAATACTGTATTGGTTTTGCCATACATTGACATGAATCCACCACGGGTGTACATGCGTTCCCAACATGAACCCCCTCCCACCTCCCACCCCATAACATCCCTCTGGGTCATCCCCATGCACCAGCCCCAAGCATCCTGCATCCTGCATCGGATTCTTTAGCCTAAGAATTTAGGAAGGATCCATAACACCCCTGAAATAATACATTATTTTATATTATGTAACTAGTTACTTTAATAACTATAGGAAAAATTAAAGTTAAGATTCCTATCTCCCACAACCAAGGTGCATTCAGATTTAAATTTTTTATTATTAAAAAATTATACTGGGGACTTCCACTGGGCTAAGACTCCTCGCTCCCAATGCAGGGGCCTGGGTTCAATCCCTGGTCAGGGAACTAGATCCCACATGCTGTAACTAAGAGTTCACATGCTACAACTAACACCCAGCACAGCCAAATAAATAAAAATAAAATATTTTTTAAAAATGTATACTGGGGAAAATGTTAAATTACAGCTTTACAATTGTGGAGAGAGGAAAACTTTCTCAAGCATAGCAGAAGTCCATACACAGTAAAGAAAGATCTCATTGCATAAAACTGCAAAATCTCTGTACTGCAATGATACTATAAGCAAAGTTAAAAGATAATGATATCATTTCTGGATTGCTGAGGTAACAGTGGCCAGCCAAATCTGAATTTACACAAATCTGAATCTCTATACACATTCTCCAAAACACTACAGATCAATAAGAAGAAAAAAATGCACATACATAAATCCGACAACTCGTCACAATTAAAAAACAACACTACTACCAGCTTTAAATTATCTGTAATTGGGGGAAAGACGTCACAGCAGCACTAGAACTCCCATCATAAGGCTTTGCAGAGACCTAAGGAAGGGCTTCTGACTTCCCAGATGACTCGGTGGTAAAGAATCCACCTGCCAAGCAGGAGACCTGGGTTCAGTCCCTGAGTAGGAAAGATCCCCTGGAGAAGGAAAGCGCAACCCACTCCAGTATTCTTGCCTGGGCAATCCCACGGATAGAGGAGACTGGCAGGCTATAGTCCATGGAGTTGCAAAGAGTCAGATACAACTGAGCGACTAAACGACATTAACAACGACAAACGAGGGAGAGCTTCCAGAAAATCTGCATAGAAGAGAAAAGGGAATTAAGCTAAGATAGCTCCCAGGAAGAGAAAGGCCATCTTAAGTGTCGAGATACTGAAACCGTTCTAGTCGTAAGAGTATGGAATATGGAGAAGACACAGAAAAGTGATGAGATGCAGTGAAGTTCTGGAAGGACTGGAGAAGAAAAGGATGTAAAAAATCAGAAGCAGTCTTTGGGTCCTACGTAAGGAAGACAAAAAAAAACATGGGAGAAAGATTCATGGTCCTTCCAAGACAAGAGACAACCAAAAACTCAAAGGACACACAAATATTACTTGGGCCAAATCATACTGGACCCAATTATACCTATTCTGTACACTGTAGAATGTTTGACAATATCCTTGGCCTCTACCCAGCAGATGTTGTTAGCACACCACCCCCCAGTTATGACAACCAAAAATGTCTCCAGACATTGCAAAATGTCCCCTAGGGTATGAAATCACATCCAGGTGAGAACCACTGACCTAGAGCAAAGATTTGTTGAATCACTGATTGGTTTGTTTGCTGCTGCTGCTGCTGTCCAACTCTGTACGACCCCAGAGGTGGCAGCCCACTAGGCTCCTCTGTCCCTGGGATTCTCCAGGCAAGAATACTGGAGTGGGTTGCCATTTCCTTCTCCAATGCATGAAGGTGAAAAGTGAAAGTGAAGTCACTCAGTCGTGCCCAACTCTTAGCGACCCCAGGGACTGCAGCCTACCAGGCTCCTCTGTCCATCGGATTTTCCAGGCAAGAGTACTGGAGGGGGGTGGTTTGTTTGTTACTCGTCTTTACATGTTTGCCTTTTTTGTAATTAATCATTAAGAGGAAAAATAAAATTGAGGGAGTAAAAGAAACTACTCACTCATTTATTCATTCATCAAATTTCTATTGAATGCCTGCTAAGAAATAGGCATTGTATAAAAGATTAATAGGTAAATCAACAAATGAATGGATAAAGAAGCTGCGGTACATATATACAATGGATTATTACTCAGCCATAAAAAGGAATGCATTTGAATCAATGATAATGAGATGGATGAACGTAGAGTCGATTATACAGAGTAAAGTAAGCCAGAAGGAGGAAAACAAATATCATATATTAAGACGTATATACGGAATTTAGAAAGATGGTACTGATGAACCTATTTGTAGGGAAGCAAGGGAGAAACAGACATAGAGAACAGACTTATGGACATAAGGTGGGCAGGAGGGAGATGGTGTGATAAATGGAGAGAGTAGCATGGCAACATATAGCCTACCATATGTAAAACTGACCAGTTCAGTTCAGTTCAGTCGCTCAGTCATGTCTAAACTTTGTGACCCCATGAATCGCAGCACACCAAGCCTCTCTGTCCATCAAAAACTCCCAGAATCTACTCCAACTCATCTCCATCGAGTCGGTGATGCCATGCAGCCATCTCATCCTCTGTCGTCCCTTTCTCCTGCCCCCAATCCCTCCCAGCATCAGAGTCTTTTCCAATGAATCAACTCTTCGCATGACGTGGCCAAAGTACTGGTGTTTCAGCTTTAGCATCAGTCCTTCCAAAGAACACCCAGGACTGATTTCCTTTATAATGGACTGGTTGGATCTCCTTGCAGTCCAAGGGACTCTCAAGAGTCTTCTCCAACACCACAGTTCAAAAGCATCAAAAGCATCAATTCTTCAGCGCTCAGCTTTCTTCACAGTCCAACTCTCACATCCACACATGACCACTGGAAAAACCATAGCATTGACTAGGCAGACCTTTGTTGGCAAAATAATGTCTCAGGTTTTCAATATGCTATCTAGGTTGGTCATAACTTTCCTTCCAAGGAGTAAGCGTCTTTTAATTTCAGGGCTGCAATCACCATCTGCAGCAATTTTGAAGCCCCCAAAATAAAGTCAGCCACTCTTTCCACTATTTCCCCATCTATTTCCTCGGAAGTGATAGGACCGGATGCCATGATCTTCGTTTTCTGAATGTTGAGCTTTAAGCCAACTTTTTCACTCTCCTCTTTCACTTTCAACAAGAGGCTCTTTAGTTCTTCTTCACTTTCTGCCATAAGAGTGGTGTCATCTGTATATCTGAGGTTATTGATGTTTCTCCTGGCAATCTTGATTCCAGCTTGTGCTTCTTCCAGCCCAGCATTTCTCATGATGTACTCTGCATAGAAGTTAAATAAGCAGGGTGACAATATACAGCCCTGACATACTCCTTTTCCTATTTGGAACCAGTCTGTTGTTCCATGTCCAGTTCTAACTGTTGCTTCCTGACCTGCATACAGGTTTCTCAAGAGGCACATCAGGTGGTCTAGTATTCCCATCTCTTTCAGAATTTTCCACAGTTTCTTGTGATCCACACAGTCAAAGGCTTTGGCATAGTCAAT
>SJYQ01008763.1:409072-436940 GCA_006410935.1 Redunca redunca | reverse complement strand
TGGGTATTGTTTTTGCTTTGGCTCCATCCCTTCATTCTTTCTGGAGTTATTTCTCCACTGACCTCCAGTAGCATATTGGGCACCTACCAACTAGGGGAGCTCCTCTTTCAGTATCCTATCATTTTGCCTTTTCATACTGTTCATGGGGTTCTCAATGCAAGAATACTGAAGTGGTTTGCCATTCCCTCCTCCAGTGAACCACATTCTGTCAGACCTCTCCACCATGACCTGTCCGTCTTGGGTGGCCCCACACGGCATGGCTTAGTTTCATTGAGTTAGACAAGGTAAAATAGATAGCCAGTGGGAATTTGCTGTATAACCCAGGGAACTCAACCTAGAAGAGTGGGATGGGGTGGAACGTGGGAGGGAGGTTCGAGAGGGAGGAGATATATGTATACCTATGGCCAATTCCTGTTGACAGAAACTAACACAATCAATTCAGTTCAGTCGTTCAGTCGTGTAAAGCAATTATCCTCAATTAAAATTTAATATTTTTTTTAAAAAGATCAATAGGTAAAACAAAATCACAACTCAAGTTTTAAGCTTTCCATGTCACTGATTTAATTTAATATTATCATGGTTTGATTTAACTTCTATCTGTCCAAGAAACTGATATCATGATTATTTCTAACCTTTTTAACACACAAGCAAAACATTGCCTATCATTTTACTACAATGTTTAAAAAACTCACTGAGGATAACTATTAATATACTTGAGTGAGTGAGTGAGTGAAGTCACCCAGTTGTGTCCAACTCTTTGAGACCCCATGGACTGTAGCCTACCAGGCTCCTCCCTCCATGGGATTCTCCAGGCAACAGTACTGGAGTGGGTTGCCATTTCCTGCTCCAGGGGATCTTCCCGACCCAGGGATTGAACCCAGGTCTCCCGCATTCCAGGCAGACGCTTTAACATCTGAGCCACCAGGGAAGCCCTTTATATACTTATCCACTCTATTTATTTGGCATTGGCATTGAAATTTTCTTTATCTATGGATTTATCAGTTAGCTCTTGCTTCAATAACATATATAATAAAAAATATAAAACCTCAGTGGCATATGGAAATAAGCATTTACTTAACTTGCATGTCTCTGATCAGCTGATCCAGCCCGGGTTCAGCTCAAATGGCTCTACTCCCTGTGTCCCTCATCGTCATCCTGTTATCCCCAGACTAGCTAGACACATTCTTCCCATGGCCGTGGCAGAAATACAAGAGAAGTGAAATCATGTAAGACCTAAGCTCAAAACTGGCACACTATCACCTCTTCTCCATTCTCTTCAAAAACAATATTATAGTGAAGTCGCTCAGTCACATCCAACTCTTTGTGACCCCGTGGACTGTAGCCTACGAGGCTTCTCCGTCCATGGGATTTTCCAGGCAAGAGTACCGGAGTGGGTTGCCATTTCCTTCTCCAGGGGATCTTCCCCACCCAGGGATTGAACCCAGGTCTCCCACATTGCAGGCAGACGCTTTATCCTCCAGGCCACCAGGGAAGCCTGATATTATAGGCCTTATAAAATACATCCCACCTATGGGACTGAGTAAAACTACAATTTCATGCAACAGAGAACATGAACACAGGGAAGGTTGAAGAATTATGGCCAATGCTGCAATTTAACATGGTGGATTAAAAAAAAAAAACTTAGTCTTGTTTTATTATCTCAAACTTAAGATTTCTGAACACGGATTAAGTTTAATTAATGATGACCATAACAACAGAATAATAGAAGACTAAATAAACCATCAACCTCACAGGGGTTATTATTTAGTATAATTTTATTATAACAGCAAGCAATACCAAATTCATCTACATTAAAGCAATTCATTTCTAAAGACCAACAGTTCAGTGATAAATGCCAATAAATGACTTTTTAGTATCATATATGTTACACTGTTTGTAGCTATTTTTAGTAAGAAACTTTTCTGATGTCTTTATTTATATTCTATATCTGGTCTCAAAAGGAATTTTCCTGAAACATAATACTTCTTAAAATCAAGTACTGATCCAATAGATTTAAATTTCTACATCCTGTATACTACATGGGAGAAAATATTTGGTTTAAGCTTTCTCATTTGTGACTATTTAAATATTCAGTTTCTGAGGTTACATTTTAGTGTGTTTTTATGTTTTATTCAGGACACAATGTTCTAGCAAATATTACACACTCAAATCAATGGCTTATACTGACATTAAATATGCCAGTAACATGCTTGTTCTCGGAAAAGTCCAATGAAAAGCTGTCAACAAACCGGCAGAGAGAGCCTTGTTGCATTCAAAACAAATGATTAAAAGAGGCACCAGAAATAACTTAAAACCTTTAGAATGATGAAGAGAAGAAAAAGTAATATGAAAATGTCTAACTCTCGACTTGGCAAACAAAATTTATGCCAATCTTCCTATGCATCGAACTGACAATAAAACCAAGTTCATGCCATTTCCACAGCATTCATGAGGCTGTTCCTTTCACCTCTGTGACTTAGATGCTTATATGTAATGTTACTAACACCTTAGAGCTCTGGTCTTTAATGTCCCATCACCATGAGCAACAGTGAGATCTCAAAGAGCAGCACTTTAAAAAAAAAGAAGAGAAGAAAAAACAGCATTGAAAGGTCGGCAACTCAAATAACAAGGACAAAAAGGAAGATAGCATACTTCAGGTAATAGAATTATTTAACAGTTTTTAATTCATTCATTTACTAAACAGAGAATGCTTACTGGCCAAGCCTTTGAAAAGCAATAAGTGTCTTACCAGCTGGGACTGATCTTTAAAATGAAGGAGAGAAGGCTGGGCATAGCCCAGGGAAGCAGAGAGAGAACTTCTTAGTACTGGGAAGTAAAGAAGGAGAACAACGGCTATATGGCATGTGAGCTTTACTCTGTATAAGCTTGGTAATGCATTTGAGGCCAATAGTGCAAGAAATAAAGTTTCAGGTTAGAGGAGGACATGCTGTTAGCAGAAGGTCATGAAGCTAACAGCAGAAAGATGTGCCAGAAGAACTTGAAGAGCAGACCAAATCCAAAGTATAGGCTGAGTTACTTATAGTTTTCTGAGTTCATTTTTGAGGTTGTCTAGTAATAATTCATATTAATAATGATGACCCTGCTGCTGCTGCTGCTGCTGCTAAGTCGCTTCAGTCATGTCCGACTCTGTGCGACCCCATAGACGGCAGCCCACCAGGTTCCCCCGTCCCAGGGATTCTTTCTTAAGGCAAGAACACTGGAGTGGGTTGCCATTTCCTTCTCCAATGCATGAAAGTAAAAAGTGAAAGTGAAGTTGCTCAATCGTGTCCGACTCTGTGCGATGACCCTAGAGCCCCTCAGAAGGTATTAACCATGTTCATTTGGCCCTTTTAAGAATTTTTTTTTAAAAAAAGGAAATTCTATTTTGAAGGATTTTTATGAAAAAAATTGTTATGCATATTTAACAACTTTGTGCTCAGATGCTAGTTGTGTCCGACTCTTTGCAACCCTATAGACTGTAGCCTGCCAGGGTCCTCTGCCCATGGGATTCTCCAGGCAAGAATACTGGAGTGGCCAGCCATTGACTAGGGGATCTTCCCTACCCAGGGATCTAATCCACCTCTCTTATGTCTCCTGCGTTGGCAGGCAGTTTCTTTACTATTGTGCTACCTGGGAAGCCCCATCACTATAAATTGGCTTGCATTTCTACAATTTTATATAGATGGATCACACATTATGTGCCCTGTTTTGTTTAGCTTCTTTTACTCAGCATAATGATTTTGAAGTTTATCTATATCATTGTGTGTATCAATAGTTCATTCTTTCAAAGTTGCTGAATAGAATTTCATTACGTTAATATATCACAACTTTATTGTCTACTCACCTGCTGATGGATATCTGAATTATATCCACTTTGGGGCTATGAAAAATAAAGGTCTTAAGACCATTCATGTATAAGTCTTTGTATGGACATATGCTTTCACTTCTTTTGGATTAATACCTAGTATTGGAATGATCATATGGTAGGTATAAGTTTAACATTTTGAGGAAATGTCAAGCTGTTTTCCAAAGTGGTTGTACCATTTTAAAGTTCAGCTAGCAGTGGATGAGAGTTACAGTTGCACCATCTCCACACTCTCACATAGTCAAGTCAATCATTTCAATTAAGGATGTGAAAGTGTCTCAACGTACTTTTGAGATTTTCCCAATTGTGGTGCTAGAGAAGACTCTTGAGAGTCCCTTGGACTGCAAGGAGATCCAACCAGTCCATCCTAAAGGAAATCAGTCCTGAATATTCTTTGGAAGGACTGATGCTGAAACTGAAACTCCAATACTTTTGCCACCTGATGGGAAGAGCCAACTCATTGGAAAAGACCCTGATGCTTAGAAAGATTGAGGGCAGGAGGAGAAGGGGGTGGGAGGGGATGAAATGGTTGGATGGCATCACTAACTCAATGGACATGAGTCTGAGCAAACTCTTGGAGACAGTGAAAGACAGGGAAGCCTGGTGAGCTGCAGTCCATGGGGTTTCAAAGAGTCAGACATGACTTACTGACTAAACAACAATAACTTATGATGATGTGTTTGCCATCCCATTTTTTAGCATAGCATTTGTGCAGATCTTTTGCCTATATTTAATTGGCTTTTAATTTTATTATTACATTTTTCTTATTTTTAAATTTGGAGAGTTTGCTAGTATTTTCTTCTGTAATATCTAATCTGCCAATAATACAGTCGAGTATGTTTTTCACCCCCCAGAATTTCAGTTTGGGTCTTTTATGTTTTTTATTTTTGATGTCTTTACTGAACATATTCAATCCTTCCTTTAGTTTCTTGAATATATAGCATATTATTATCACTGTTTTAATGTTCTTGTCTATTAATATTATCATTTGTGTCATTTTTTGTCAGCTTCTATTAATAGACTTTTAATTCTTATTAGGAGTTTTTAATCTTCTTATTGTCTATATTATTTCCCTGTTTATTTGCTTGTAACTTTCTAGTGGATGCCAGATATTTATTATTGTTGAGTTTTGCTCTGGGACATGTCAAGTTACTTGCAAACTTCAGGTCTTATTTTTAAACTTTGTTAGGCAGGACAGAAAAACATTTAGAAAAACATTAATTTCAGTCTTCTACTAAGAGAACATACTTCCAAGAACTTTACCTGATACCCCATGAATATGACATTTTCCATTTCTGCTAGCAAGAACAGGCACTACACCCTGTGCTGTGTGAGCCAGAGAGATCACTCCCTCTGAGAGTTTTGAGTGGTTTTTCCCTCCAACACAGCTGAGTTGTACACATGCATGAGCTGATCAGCACTCAGTTGAATAGTCAAAGGGATTCTGTGCAGGTCTCTGGAATTCTCTGTGTGTGTCTCTCGCTTTTCTATTCTGTTTTGTGAACTCTTGATTATTTGACCTACCTGAACTTCTAGCTTCAGCCTCTTAAACTTGGGGAGACTGCTGGACATCTGTCCTAAGTTCCCCTCACTACACCACAGCCTATAGAAACTGCCTCAAAACAGTAAATTTGGGCAACTGTAAGACTCACATGCTTTGTTTTTCACTATTTTTTCTTAACTTGTATTGAATATGTTGAGAACCATTGTTTCATATATTTCCCCTGCTTTTACTTTTTTCAGGCAAGAGGGTAAATCTAAGCATTATTACTCCACTAAGTACAGAAGTGAAGCTCCAAAATAATTGTTAAGTGTTTCCATCTCAGCCAAATAGGGATTTTTTTTAGTATAAGGATATATAAAAATAAATTTACATTACACTAAAATCTACCTTTTCCTTTTGATGGCAGATAAATCAGATTTTACTATAAGCAGTCATTCATCTTGAGGCTGCCCAGCTGAAAACACCATAATGAACTCTGAGCTAAGAGTTTTATAGATCTGGATGCACATTTTCAGGGAGCAACAAGAAGAGATCAATAAACAGTTAACTAATTTGAGGAGTCAACATTTTAGATGTTACCGGACTGCTGGATTTTGAAGGTCTTCACTAGAGTGATACCTAACAAAGACTAAAGAAGCCTCTGCAGGTAGGCACACTTCCCTTTGGAGAGCCTTTCTCAGTTTAATTCACCCATTCAGCAAATATTTATTAAGCTCCTATCTGCCAGTGACCATTCAAAACTTACAGAGATACAGCAGGGAATGAAGCAAAGGCCTCAACCTTCATGGAACTGAGTGGGTAAAACAGAAAATAAGCGAACATAAAATAATTCTATTGAGAAAAACTGAATCAGAAAGGGGGTAGAGACCTTCAAGGAGTAATATTTTTAGATGAAGTTGTCTGGGAAGGCCTCTCTGAGGAGATGACATCGGATTTGAATGAAGTGAAGGAAGAAACTGTGCAAAACTCTAGAGAAGAAACTCCTAAGAGAAAGGAACAAGTGCAAATACCCTGAAGCATAAATGAGTAGAACTGATTTAAGGAGTCTGGTAGGAACCTAGCTTAAAGTTAGCAAAAACTAGAAACCACTTATTTTTGTTTACCTACATTCATTCATTCATTTATCCATATAAGAAACTACACATCAAGCAATCATTGTATGTGTGAACGCAAGAACAAGTTATCTAAAATATATCACAAGCATAATTTAATGGAAGAAGATCCAATATGTAAATAACAAGCAATGGTCATAATAATGAGGGTAAAGGGGCTGCAAGTTTAAGAGTCCAAAGGTATGCTAATTCTAAAAGATCTGATCCACTTGGCTCTATGTCACTGGCCCACTGGCCTTTATTTGCATAAAAATCAAAGGAGCGTGCTGCTAAGAGATGGCAGATTGGAGGGACAACTTGATTTGTGTAAAGATGTGAAGTAGCTGTTGAAAAAGAAGAGGATTTCAGAGCAGAGCATAGGGCATACTAGTTAAGGCCCTTTGGCTCTGCCTCTGGGTTCATGCCCAAGGTCTTCAGAAGAGAGATAAAGAGCTTTACTGTTGAAATCTCTACAAGAAACCAGAGCATCAGGCAATGCTGCTTGGGACATAGTTCATACCGAGCCCTCCTACACTGGTTGACTGCTGGAGCACCCTGGAGCAAGGCTCAGTAACAAGGTCATGGGTGGAGTAGTCAGAGCTGCTATGGACAGAAACCCCACGCCTGCCATGGGGCCACTACCCGAGAGAAGAAGAAATGCTACTGTAGTCAGTAAGACTGTGTTTACTGAGCACAAGAGGACATCCCTGGGGACTCCTTAAGTTAGCCCCTGAATTTTTCCTGCTGGAAATATATGACTTTGGAATTACATATACTTCAGTTATAATCTTACATCAGGCACTTAATAGCTGTGTTATCTTGGGCAAAGTACTAAACCTCTCTGGACCTCGTTTTTTCCATCAGCTAAACAAGGATGAAAATATCACTGTTAGGTATTAGGTTTGCTGTGAGGTTTAAAGAGCATGTGGTAAGTGCTTAAATAATAGTGGCTATATTTTTTTATTATAATTACTATTATCCATATCATTATTATCATCATTGAATTTCAGGAGGTCTGAAATCCTCTAAAGTTGGTGAGTAAAGGTTAATGCTTATAAACTATTGTGAGGATCCAGTTCTACCCACAATCTCTTATGCCCTGGGAAACCTGGTATAACATTAAAACCAAGTATGTGACTTTGGGCAGGTTAAGGTCCTTGAGCCTCAGTTTCGTCATCTATGCAACAAAGTGTTAATGATATCATTGCTGTGCTCCTCACAGGGTTGTTACAAGGTTCCTGTCCAACGGTGGGCATGGAAAGTACTTTCCAAAGAGCTATCCATATATCCCTGATGTCCAGCTGTCATGTCCCTCACCAGCCCTGCTTTGTGCAACTCTTAGGCCTGAGAAAACTCATTTTCAAGCTATTTTCAGGTCTGTAAAATGCAGCTGCTCAGAGTCAACTGCTATATGGCTAGTAAGGCTCTACAAGCCACCTGTTAGGGCTGCCCCCTTCAGAAGCCTTGGTGCAATCTTTTCCTAGCTCCCTGCTGCTCAAAGGACCAAAGGTAAATATCTTATTCCTACTGTTTTGCTGTGTTTACTTCCTGTTGCCTGACTACCTGCCTCCAGCCTCAGAAATAGCCTCTGAGCCCTCGAGTATATTTATTTTTCATCTGTTCCTTCCCTGCCAGCACCAGCATTAATGCACCCCTAAAGATCCAGTTTCTGGAAATTATGGCCCAGGAAGCATTCAGTGTAGTAGAGGGATAATTTTCTTTCTTGGATTTTCACACATTAGAGTGTGACTCCAGACCTCATGACCCAGCAAAGCATAATTTAAACCAGTGGGCTCCCCTTATCTCACTCAGTACATATGCGCAAAAGGGACAATACTGATTCCCCAAGAAGGAAAATTAAATCCAACTAAAAGGTACAAAGATTTAGACTTTAAATAAAATTAAAATTTAGGACTTTTGGAAGAACAAATTCAAGGGGAAAAAAAAAAGCAAGAAGGGCAAATGAAAGACAGTAAAAATTTGAACTAGAGAAGAGACAATAAATCAAAAGAAATTCATGTTTATATAGCTAGAAGAAAACACTAAAGGTGATGTGTAATTATTGGCAGGGGGAGGTAAAAAAGGAGAAGAAAAAAATGAATGATACAGTTCATGACCAGAGTGGCTGAAAATAGTAGAATTTGGAATAGGATCTAGACATAGATTTGAAGATGGAGAGGGCAAACTCAGAAGTTCTTTCTAATCATTCATGATATTGAAAGAAACAGCAGACAGCTCTTCTCTAAAAGAGGATAGGCTTAACTTTCAATATAACTTTTCAATTGATGCTTTTGAACTGTGGTGTTGGAGAAGACTCTTGAGAGTCCCTTGGACTGCAAGATCAAACCAGTCAATCCTAAAGGAAATCAACCCTGAATTTTCACTGGAAGGACTGATGCTGAAGCTGAAGTTCCAATACTTTGGCCACTTGATACTAAGAGCTGACTCATTAGAAAAGACCCTGATGCTGGGAAAGATTAACGGCAGGAGGAGAAGGGGACAACAAAAGATGAGATGGTTTGATGGCATCACCGACTAGATGGACATGAATCTGAGCAAGCTCCAGGAGTTGATGATGGACAGGGAAGCCTGGCATGCTGCAGTCTATGGGGGTGCAAAGAGTCGGACACGACTGAGCAACTGAACTGAACTAACTTTCAATAATAGGGATTTAGGGTAGGCATTTCAGACACGACTGAGCGGCTTTCACTTTCACTTCACTTTGAACTTCCCAGGTGGTGCTAGTGGTAAAGAATCTGCCTGCCAATGCAGGAGACACGAGTTCAATCCCTGGGTCAGGAAGATCCCCTGGAGTAGGAAATGGCATCCCACTCCAGTATTCTTGCCTGGAAAATTCCATTGGCAGAGAAGTCTGGCGGGGTACAGTCCCTGGGGCCACAAAGAGTCGGACACGACCAAGCAACTGAGAACACACACACACACACACACACACACACACAGGATAGACATTAGAAAATATCTTAAGTATGAGTATTGCAAGAAAAATATGGAAACCCCATCCCTAAAGATACTAAGAAATCATAAGGGTACCCACTGTCTTTTACTAATGGCTTAAGGGCAAACCTGGACCCCTAAAGTTTCAAGGATACACCCATCCATATGCAACTATGATCCTGTGTTTTCTCACTCCATCCCCATCACAGTATATAGAGGTTTTCTTAGAGGTCTTCGTTATTTTCTAAGTTTGTCTGTCCTGAATTGGCTCCTTAATCTAGTCCATCTCCCTGACCAGTATGTGGAGTTCTTAAAAAGTTTCTCCACAGATCTTCAAGGGCAACAGCCTGTTATTTCTCTCTGTATCCCTGGTCAGCACTGTACCAGGCACACTGATACTTGATAAACAGTCCCTGAACAACTTTCAACTCTGAGAAGTAAAGAAAACCACTTCAATTAAAAAAAAAAAAACAAGAATCTTGGAAAACTCAGTAATATCAAAGAAAAAACATTACTTCCTGCCTCTTCCACAAAAAGTTGGTTGAAAAGAGCCCTTGACTTTCACCCAGAAAAAGACCATAAGGCAGAGAGCCCACTCATTCTGAGTGTTTATGACTACCAATATTTAAGGGGGAGAACTGACACTTCCAGGGTCCTGGTTGTCTGACTCAGACTCAACTTTATTCCATTCTTGAACATTCCCATCTGGAGTAACTAAAGTCACAAAATTCCTAGGGCCGTGGAAGGTGAATGAATGCTGATTCAGCAAAAACTGATATAAACCAGCTCTTACCTCTGGCCTGAGCTCCAGACCTCAGGCCAGGCAGAGACTTCTTTTCCCAAATGCCAGTGACTCACATATTATCTTCAAGATTTTATATCTTCATAATACCTGTTCATATTCATTAGTTAACATTTACATTCATTATTTAACATTTGTCTTTAAGTAAACCATCCCTGGTTTCTTGCTCACACTGGTCCTAAGTAATAAAAATCTGAGAAATTATAGTGCTATATGCTGGCAACATTTTTTATACGCACCTTAAACAGATAACTTTTTCATAAAAAAATTAAAGTATAGTTGCTTTACCATGTTGTATTAGTTTCTGCTGTAGAGCAAACTGAATCAGTTTTATGTATACATATATGCACTCTTTTTTAGATTTCCTTCCCACTTAGGTCATCACAGATCACTGAGTAGAGTTCTCTATGGTATACAGTTGGTTATCTACTTTATACACATGTGTGTTAGGTCGCTGCGGTCATGTTCGAGTCTTTGCAACCATATGCACTGTAGTCCACCAGGCTCCTCTGTCCATGGGGATTCTCCAGGCAAGAATACTGGAGTGGGTTGCCATGCCCTCCACCAGGGGATCTTCCCAACGCAGGGATGGAACTTGCATCTTTTACATCTCCTGCATTGGTAGTTGGGCTCTTTACCACTAGCGCCACCTGGGAAGCCCAAGGCACCCCACTCCAGGACTCTTGCCTGGAAAATCCCATGGATGGAGGAGCCTGCTAGGCTGCAGTCCATGGGGTCGCTAAGAGTCGGACACGACTGAGTGACTTCACTTTCACTTTTCACTTTCATGCATTGGAGAAGGAAATGGCAACCCACTCCAGTGTTCTTGCCTGGAGAATCCCAGGGACGGGGGAGCCTGGTGGGCTGCCGTCTATGGGATCGCACAGAGTCGGACACAACTGAAGCGACTTAGCAGCAGCAGCGTATATATGTCAATCCCAATCTCCCAATTTGTCCCACCTCCCTTGGTAACCATAAGTTTCTTCTCTACATCTGTGATTCTATTTCTGCTTTGCAAATAAATTCATCTGTGCCTCTTTTCTAGATTCCACATGTAAGTGATATTATGTTTTTTCCTCTTTCTTATTTCATTCTGTATGATAATCTCTAGGTCCATCCTTGTCTCTGCAAATGGCACTATTTTTTCCTTTTCATGGCTGAGGAGTATTCCATTTTTTATATGTTCTAGATCTTCTTTACCCATTCCTCTGTCAAAGGACATTTAGGTTGCTTCCATGTCCTGGCTATTGTAAATAGTGCTGTAATGAACACTAGAGTGCATGAATACTTTCAAATTATTATATCTGCAGATATATGCCCAGGAGTGGGATTGCAGGGTCATCTGGTAGCTCTATTTTTAGCTTTCTAAGGAACCTCCATTCTGTTCTCCACAGTGGCTGCGCCAATTTACATTCCCATAAGCCATGTAGAAGGTTTCCCTTTTCTCCACACTCTATCCAGCATTTATTTAAACACATACTTTTAAAAGTAAAAATATGTATAAATATGCTACCCATTATTTCCCCTAGAGGTGAGAAATTCTACACAGGATTACATTTCAAGCTAAAGCCTAACCATTCTCATTTTTCCCCACTAAGATATACATGGATGCCATTCATATGATTAGCATACTCCCACGTGAATATCTGAACTTCTGGCAGCTTCCAACAGAAAACCTAGAACCCACTCAATTTTTTCTCATTGAAGGAAGTATATCAGAATGCAAGTGAGTGAACATAAATATAAGGGTAACTATGAACTCACAATTTGAGGATAATAATACTTTCCTCACGAGCTGTTGAGAGGCTAAAATAAAGCAGTTAGCATGGTGCTTAGCACACGCATGCATGCATGCTCAGTCACGTTCAGCTCTTCACGACCCTCTGGACTGTAGCCTGCCAGGCTCCTCTGTCCATGGGATTCTCCAGGTGAGAATACTGGAGTGGGTTGCCATTTCCTCCTGCATGGGATCTTCTCTATCCAGGGACTGAACCCTGTCTCCTGAGTCTCCTGAATTGCAGGCAGATTCTTTACCACTTGAGTCATTGGGGAAGTCCACTTAGCACATAATATGTAGTTAATAATTTGTTCCTAGTTTGTTTGCCACTCATCTCAAAAGTTGATTTTTAAGAATCAACTTTGGTGATATTTCTTCAATCAGAAAAAGTTGGTATGACCTCTGTACTGAGGGTTGCTGTGTCTGAGGAGCCTTGTCACCACTCACACCACCGAGAGCTGCTCCACAAAGATAGTGGCCAACTCCTGCAAAAAGCACTTTGTCCTGGTCTCCAGGAAATAGTTTTCTATTAAATCATGGACACTGAGTCCATACTTATTTTTTCCTTCCTGTTTTATACTTGACATATAACACTATATACATTTAAGGTATACAACATAATGATCTGCCTTACATATATCATGAAATGATTATCATAATTTTTAGGGAACATCCATCATCTCACTGGGGAAAACCTCTGTAAATGTAACTTTCATTTGTGGGTCACCTACCCAGGGGTATGAGTCTTGACTATACCGTGACTCCTTCCCTTTTATCTGTCTTGTTGTGGTACCTTCTTTATATCTTAGTCAATGAAGGTCTTTTCTGGTAGGTTTTGATCTTTCTCATCAATAGTTTTTCCATAAGTCATTTTAAATTTGCCATGCTTATGAAGAGGTATGTTCAGGGTTTTCCTGCTGTACTATCTTGAGAACACTTCCGACAGTACTCTTCTTTTAATAAACTCCTAATATTTTGGAAGGTAGGAAGTAACTCTGCAGGTGTTAATAAGGTATTGTGATTTCAGGACACAGCAGAATGGAGAGATCATATCCTCAGATGGCAGCTTCCAGCATATTCCAGAATATGCTAGTGTTAGTTACCCAAAGAGATTAGTACTTAGAAGGCACTACTTCAGAAGCTGGTCCTAAGATAAATTTGTTGTGAATGTCTTCAGTCTGAACTGCCAAAAGACTTGTATTCTTTTATTGGGCCCTGGAGAGACATTAGATTTAGGTATTTGGATTTTATTACATTCAAGAACAGTGGGTGTTTTTTTTTTTTTTTCCTTTGAGTGTAACCACGGCAAGACTTTATTATATCACCTAGAATGGAAAAAAAAAATTGATGTACTTAAAGAAAGACAGTTGACAGCTGCTGGTTTCAGTTTAGCTGTTTTAAAATGAAAATACTTTTCTTATTATGATTATCAGCCTCTAATTTTATTATGTTAACATATCTGTCTTGTTTCTTTGTGTATAACCAGCTTAAAGGGGCATCTCAGGACAGGTGAAGAAGAGATGTGGTTATAAAACCTTATTAGGATTCTCTTAGTATAGACCCTCTTCCTTAAATCCTTTCTCCTAATTTAGAATCAATCATCCTTTCCCCCTAGGTAAAGGTGTTGGTTTTGTTTTTTTTTTTTTCCTCTCTGACCTGTCTAGAATGTAAAGCTATCTGATGGCTGTCAGAATCTTCTCTCTTGTGGAAGAAAGAAATGATTCTTCCTTTATATATACCATAGCCCTAGGGACTCAATTGCATGTAAAGTGAGAGAAACAACTTCCTGAATTCTAACATCACATCCTTCCCAGTGCTCCAGCTGTTCTTTGCTTACTGAACTTTCCCTTCCCCTACTCTTCTTCCCACAGTAATCTCTATAGAGTGTGAGGCTTCGGCCAGAGCACTGGGGATGGAGTTAGAAGATCAGGGTTCAAGTCTTGGTTCATCCACTTACTTGCTGGCAATAGGCAAATTTACAGCTGTGAGACAGGAAGAACTACTGGTTCCACCTGCTTCCTCAGACTCTAGTGAAGATGAAATGAGATGCAATGGTCAAACAAACACATGCAGCAGGTAGAGAACCACACACATTAGGATTACGAAAGAATCGGGATGTCTGAGGGTGCAGAGCATGGGACCTGCAGCCGGAAACTTGAGCTCTGCCGCTAACCACCTGTATGATCTGAGGCAAGTTATGTAACTGTTCTGCGTCTTAGTTTCCACACCCATGCAAAGATGCTGATAATGGTAGTACCTATATCATCGGCTTTTGTGAACACTAATTGAGTTAATACCTGGGAAGTACTTAGCACAGTGTCTAGACACCTAGACAATACTCACTAAAAGTTGGCATTATATTAGACTCTTCCTTCTCTTTTGCCACAAATAGTAAATTAATCATCAGTTCAGTTCAGTTCAGTTCAGTCACTCAGTTGTGTGAGACTCTTTGCGACCCCATGGACTGCAGCACACCAGGCTTCCCTGTCCTTCACCAACCCCTGGAGTTGACTCAAGCTCATGTCCATTGAATCAGAGACGCCATCCAACCATCTCATCCTCTGTCGTCCCCTTCTCCTTTCACCTTCAATCTTTCTCAGCATCAGGGTCTTTTCAAATGAGTCAGCTCTTCAAATCAGGTGGCCAAAGTCCTGGAGTTTCAGCTTCAGCATCAGTCCTTCCAATGAATACCCAGGACTGATTTCCTTTACGATGGACTGGTTGGATCTCCTTGCAGTCCAGGGGAATCTCAAGAGTCTTCTCCAGCACCACAGTTCAAAAGCATCAATTATTCAGCACTCAGCTTTCTTCACAGTCCAACTGTCACATCCATACATGACTACCAGAAAAACCATAGCTTTGACTAGACAGACCTTTGTTGGCAAAGTAATGTCTCTGCTTTTTGATGTGCTGTCTAGGATTAATCATTAGATCTCACCAGTTCTCTCAGACAGCTCATTGTTCCCCTTCAGTTCAGACCTCTGTTGTCCCACTCTTGGGCCACCAATGACATCGCCGGGTTCTCAGATCTTGTTTCTCCCTCTATTTGTTTCTGCGCACGTGTGCTAAGTTACTTGAGTCATGTCCGACTCTTTGTGACCCTGTAGCCTGCCAGGCTCCACTGTCCATGGGACTCTCCAGGCAGGAATACTGGAATGGGTTGCCATGCCCTCCTCCAGGGGATCTTCCCAACCCACAGATTGAGCCCATGTCTCATTATGGCTCCTGCACTGGCAGGCGGGTTCTTTGCCACTAGAGCCACCTGGGAAATCATTTGTTCCTGTATTTGGCACCAAGTCCATTCTCTCAAAACACTATTTTGAGCCAATCACATGAATACTTAAAATTCTCAGTGACTCACAAATACTTATAGAATAACTTTAACTCTTAGACTCCAATTTAAAATGTGCTATAAACTAAACCCACCATTACATCTTTCTCAGACAAAATCCCTCTACTCTAGGAAGAGTTTTCCCTCGTTCTAGAAAACAGCTTGTCGTTTTATACCTCCATGTTGTTAATCATTCCTGTCCTCCTACTTGGAAAGGCCTCCCTTCTTGGCCAGCTAATGAGAGGCAGTATGTCCAGTGGTTGAGTTCCAGCTTGGATGCCTAATAGGCTTCCATTATCGACTGGCTCAACAACTTCCTGGCCAGGTGACCTTGGGCAACTTTTATTCCTATTCTGTGTGCTTAGCAAGAGCACTCTTATTATAGTTATAGGAAAATCCATTTTACAGTGATAATCTATTGATTTGGGGCATACTTACTTTTTAGTGAATTGATGTTTTACTATAATATATGAATCAGAACTGAAAACAAAATTAAAAATTTTCTTCTCTCTATCGTCCCAATACATCTTCTGTTTTCTGCTAAAGAACATCAAACCCATCAGGAACTGACAACCTTCTACTTACTTTCAAATCTAATTCCTTTATTACATTCTTACTCTGCACAGAGCTAATCTAATTACTCTCTTCCAGGTCACCTAAGAATAATGACCTAGCTTTCAGATTAGCCAAAGCAGGACACAGGTGACTCTGCAATGGGAGGGAGAGAGCTTTGTACTGGTGAGGTTAGGAGTGTCAGCCTCAGGAACCCAGCAAAAGAAGATCAAATGAAGACAAAGAGAAATGACCTACACCAGAGAAGTGTCAACAAAGCAGGAAAAACGAACATGAAGAGTTTGCTTATTTTACTCCTCCTAAAACATGGAAATATAACACAGTAAGACTCCACAACAAGCGGGCTCCAGGCTGGCTCTACCTTCCTCTGTTATCCCTCCTCAGTTCTCCTAGATCTTTTTCTTGTCTAGCACTGAAAGAGTTTTTTTTGGCAATATTAGCCTGGTTTAAATGCACAGAAACAAACAAACAAAAGAATTCCCTGGCAGTTCAGTGGTTAGGACTCTGCATTCTCTGCCAAGGACCGAGATTCTATCCCTAGTCAGGAACTAAGATCCCACAAGCCTAGCAGTGTGGCCATAAATGAATAACTGCACAGAAACAAATTTACATCAATCTGCACCTCTTCAAGTCTCTGAACCTGGAGTCCTATAACCAGAGAACATGTGGCACCCTCAAGAGCCACTTTCCCCATCATCAGTCCCCTCATGTACTCATTCTATCACTCCACCTTTCTCCTCCTAACTCCCCTTCTTACCTCTCTGCCTCTTAACCCTTTCCCTTACTACTCCCATTCCAGTGTCTACAAAGAACTCTCCAACACCTTCAAATATTTTTCTCTATTTTAGCTCAACTAGTGATTCTCAAACGTGACTTCACATTAAAAGAAGCTAAAAGAAAAAATACCTGAGCCTCCCTCCCTGCGGAATCTAACAGTCTGGGGTCTAGCCCTGGCATGGGCTTGTTTGTTTAATCTTCCTAAGTGACTTCAAGATATATCCAGTCTTGAGAACCACAGCCTAAACTAAGACTGGATTCTCCCCTAGCAAACAGGCTCCCTTTACCTCTTTCTGGAGACTACGCTTTCTCCCACACCTGAATACCACAAGACAAGAAAGGGCAAACTCAGGCTGTTTCAGACCATGGGTCTTCCATTTTGATACAAAAGCAAACAACAACAAAAAACGTCTTTCTTGGAGGTATTTTATTTATACAACTCTGTTTCCTCTACCCCTACCACCAACCCCATCTGCCTGAATAACTTTTATATCCGTTAAGATTCAACTAAAACATCACGTCTTCTGAGAAGCCTGGTCTGGCAGGCTGAGTGATCTAGGGCCACCCCTATGTTCTTGCTATATCCAGTGGATGCCATGACATAGCCTTTAGGCCCCTGTTCATAGTTATCTATCACTTTCCTGTCTGCCTACCTCAATAAACTGAGTTCCTTGAAAGTAAGAAGTATACCTTCTTCATCTCTGTGTCCCTACATGTTACCTATGCAATGCTTGGCACCTGATTGGCATTCAATAAATACTGGTGAGAGAGCAAGTCGGAAAAAAGAGAAGAGAAGGAAATTTGAAAATGAGGAAGAGTAAAGAAAAATATCTCTTCTATGTCATCTTCTGGCCTTCCAAGGATAAAGCTGACTATACTTAGCATATTTTTGGAGCCATAATATAGAGGCACAGCACAGAAAGTAGGAATCCAAAACAACTCTTCATTTTTAGAAAAAGTATACAGATTACAAGAAAGTTAGCCTGTATATAGAAAGCACTTTGTGAACATATTTCTAGTTATCAACTAAGGACTGTTCATCTCCCACATCTATACTATTGATAACCCAAATTTTCCCTGACAATCTCATTCTGTTCACAGTGGCCATGGTGGGAAGAATAAAGCCCCTCAAAGATGCTCATATCCCAAACCCCCAGTTATGTGACTACCACCTCACATGGCAAAGTGTAATTGTCAGATATGACTAAGATGTGAATTTTGAGATGTGGAGCTTATCTGGGTGGGTCCAATGTAATCACAAGGGTCCTCTTACATGAAAGAGGGAGGCAGGAAGCTCATTGTCAGAATGGTGCAGTGTGAGAAAAACTATCCCTTCCTGGCTTTGAAGATGGAGGAGAAGCCGAGGAACATAGGCAGCCTCTAAAAGCTAGAAAAGGTAAGGAAACAAGTTCTCCCCTAGAGCCTCCAGAAGGAACACAGCCTTGTTGACACCTTGATTTTAGCCCAGCGAAACCCATTTGGATTTCTGACCACCAGAATTCTAAAGTAGTAAATTTGTGTTGCTTTCAGAAGTCACTAAAGTTGTGGTGGTTTTTTTTGTTTGTTTGTTTGTTTACAACAGCCACAGGAAACTTAAGTGTTCACTGGGCACACTCCTGTCAGAACATGTTTTCTTTGAATTGATATCACTTTTGCTGCAGTTATTGTTGAATAATCACTGTGAGTCTTGATGATGACCTTAAAAAAAAAAGAAGTGCCTGGAAAAATGTATGCAATAGTTCTTAACTTTGGACTCTGGCTATACTTGAATAGCTCAGAGATTCCAGAACTCTGGCACACTGGATATCAGCCCTTTGACTCTGTTATGTCCCCTACTGAAGGTCATCAGGCTCCTTTCCAAGGCTAGGACCTTGAGAGTGGGGGCAGGGGAGAAAGGGGAAGAAGAGAGAGGGCTTCACGGTGCCCATTCTCAGGTTATCATCGATGCAAAATAATTAGACTCGCTGCACGGCCCAGACTGATAATAGCAGGCATCTCCTAAAGGACATTATGCTAAGAAGTGTCTACCCCTGTTCTAGACTGTCTGGAGGAGGAGGAAGGGAGAAGGAAAAGGAAAACAGCATATCAGTGGTGAATTCATACATATTTTAGAATGATTCATTAAAATTTAAAAGAAAATTCAGGTTAACTCTAAAGTATCCAGAAATTTTACAGAATCAGTATTCCTCATTTTCTGAATTTTCTGATCGGTCAGTATTTTAGCATTTAGCTTATCGTTTGGGCTTTAAAGTCTTTTTTAACTACTGTAATATATTGCACCCTTCCTTCATCCTACTCAGCACAGAACCAATTGAGAGAGTCATAGGGATCAGAAATACAGGAATCAAATGTCAGCTTCGTTACTGACGAACTAAAGAACAGCCATTAGGTGTAGGGCAACTGTGGGCTTCCTCCTGCAGCACCTCCGTGTTAAGAAGAATGACCTGCTCAGTTCCTGGCAGCTGGCAAAAGTGATCCAGCCCCATCAGGAGCAGAGCTGCCCAGAGTTAATCCCAGCAAGAGTCCCGAAGGGACCAAAATAGGTGTGCCCATTGTCTCTCAACCTCCCTTCCTAGGGAAGATTGTCCCCGGGAGGAGTAAGCAAGGAAGAGAGAGGGCCAGGAGTGTTGCAGTAGTAAAAGGTCTTCAACATGGGTACACGAGGAATAGGGGATGAATGTTTTTCACCTGACAGCTGTTTCTAAACAGTAGCAAATAAAGCTATGCTATAATTAAGCTAAGTAATTGTATCTTGAGTAATCTGAATGCAGTATTAGCAAGATCTGACTAAAGATCCATCACTCCAAAGCATACATGGAAGCAACAGCCTCCATACTCAGTGATGAGGAACAGTCTGAGGTGTGTTACTAGCAACAAAGCATAGACATTTACAAATGATGCCTCTCGGCTTCAAAAGTTAGAGCTTGTTCAAAGATGTCTCTATAATAACAGTACTCTTTCTTGCCTTCTTTCAGATTTACTGTCTTGAGTGGGAGAAAAAGGAAAGGGCTTATAGATAGCATTCCAGAAATTATACATAACCCAGACTCCCTTATCTGTGAAGTAGCTTACAGTGAAAGACATTTCTTGGCAGCATTAATAGTTATGGCAACCATGAGTTACTGAAATGCTTATGAGTTGGGATTTTTATAGTTACTTCTATTTCTTTTTTATTTTATCCAGGGATGAATTTGATTAAGAAAGCAAATGGGGATTTTTTTTTTAAGCGTGGGTATCAACATGACACATGATCAGGAATGACCCTACAAATACTTTTGGTTAATAATGACATAAGAACTACAATAACTTGTAAAAAGCAGACCATGTAATAAAATTTGTGAAATTTTCAAGGACTACACTAATACCATTATAAAAATTTAATGAACACAGTTCACATATCTGAATTTAAACAATAAAATAGGAGGGTTTTGTTTTATTTTCTGGTTTTATTGAGTTACTCCTAAGGAGTTGTGGTCCAAAAAATAAATTAGAATTCATTTTTTAAATAAGTCACAATTTTAAAAAACCGATTAGTTTACATATTTATTTTTATTATAACATCATTATGAGATTTTTAATAGTTTATTCATTTGCTTATAAAATGAATTTATATGTACTTCTATAAACAGAGATTCCACCTATTAAAAGGTTTATGGCATTATTTTCTTTTACTTTCCTACAACCAACCTCTCAAGTTGATGAGGTGTGCCAACTCTGAAAATATTATATATTATGCTCAAAATTGCTAAAAAATCAAGTATGAAAAATGAGTACTCTTCTGCTGTAAAGTCCTCCTCAATCCTTCCGCAACACTATCTTCTTAGGAGAGTTTTAAGTTGGCCGGAAACAAGATTTCCCCTTAACAACAAACCAGTGTTGTTGCTAGGGGATTATGACATAGGAAGAGTGACCTCCAGTCAGAAAGGAGCCCCAGAAGTCTGACTGTGACATGCCAGTATAAATATGAGCACTCCCACCACCTGTAGGCCCTTCTCCTCTCCACTTGTAACTGATAAGAACATCTGCAATGGCCAGAAACATCACCAAGAAGAACAAGCGCCGCAGAGGACACCAAAAAGCAATCTACAAAAAGAAATCACGTTCCAGCACTGAATCTGGCCGTAGGAATTACTCACTCTACATAAACAGGGTCCTAAAAGAAGTGGCTCCCCAGAAGGGCATATCATCTCGCACCAGGGACACGTTAAACACCATGATCAATGACATGTTTGAGCGCATTTCCACTGAAGCCTGCAACCTAATGTGCTACAGAAAACGCTGTACCCTCACCCCTGAAGACATCCAGAAGGCAGTGTATTTGGTGCTGCCTGAGAAACTGGCTAAGTATGCAGTGACTTTCGGAAATGAAGCTGTCCAACGATATGTCTGCTCCCAAACTCCATGTTCCAGCTTCATTAAATCTTAGGGAAAGTAATTCTTACTTGCTTTCCAAATGATCACTTCAATATTGAATTCATTCTTCTTTTTTATAACATAGTCATATTTCCTGGTATTTTCCCTATTTGTCTTATGTGTAGAGAAGAATTACTCTCTTGCTATTTTATGTTCTAATGATTTGCCTACTATTTAGGTTTTCCAACACCTGCTGCTCATGTGTCTCCCTCCCAGAACTCACATTTTTCCTATGAATGTGTAAATCTTATTATATAAATTCAATGCTAATTGTATTGTTAAGGTATTGTTAACTATGTAAATGATTATTTAATCCAGCTGTTTTGACCCCCAAGTCACACTGACTTTGAATTTATGAACACTAACATTTTAATCAGAAGCGTAGTAACTCTGATAAATTTTCATCAAAAAGGTATTTTCTAGACCAAACTACATTCCACCACTTAGTTCTTTAATGGAGTCCCTTTAGAACGCGTTAACTATTTCCTTCAATAAGCTCAGCTCTTAACCATGCAATTTTTATCTTTGTGTGTGCCTCTTTTTAATGAGGTAGTGTACGTCTGTTAACCTTTTATTCCAATCTATCCCTTTATGCCAATCATTCCCTTTTGGGAACCATGAGTCAATTTTCTATGTCTATTTTGTATATAAGTTCATTTGTCTTATTTTTCAGATTCCACATATAAGTGATATCATATAATATTTATCTTTCTCTGTTGGACTTTCCTCACTGAGTGTGATAATCTCTAGGTCCATCTCTGTTGCTGCTTATGGCATTATTTCTTACTTTTTATGGCTGAGTAGTATCCCATTATGTACATATACCACATCTTTTTTATCCAGTCATCTGTCGATGGACACTTGGGTTGCTTCCCATGCCTTAGCTTTTGTGAACAGTCTTGCTATGAACATTGTGGTGCAAGTAACTTTTCAAATTAGAGCTTTTTTTTTTTCCAGATATATGTCCTGGATTGGGATTCCTGAATCATATGATAGTTCTATTTTTAGTTTTTTAAGGTGCCTCCATACTGCTTTTCATAGTGGATGAAGCAATTTTTTATCTACCTTTGTATTTAATTCACTGGAATTTATTATTCCATATTTATAGCATAATAAGGCCACCACACAGGAACCTACCACTCAATTTATAAACTTTGAACTTTATAGATGTCACTGGAGATGTTTCCCAGTCCTGTCTCCCTGTCTACTATACTGAATTTTGTTTCCCATTGCCTTGCTTTTCTTTGTACTTTTGCTACCTGTGTATACATCTCTACAGAATATGTTTAATTTTCCTAATTTATAATTTAGGGGTCATACTACCTAGGTTGTTTTGTGCCTGCCTTTCTCTTTTAAAATTGTTTCTAAGATTTAAATAGTTCTAATTCATTCTTTTCACTCCTGTACTCTATAGTATTCCATAACGTGAACATACAAGTTTTTGTATGCTTACTCTGTTTATGGAGATTTGGGTTGTTTTCATTTTTTGCTATTATGACCAATGCTCCTATAATGAACTATAATAACAGCTAAGACTTATATAGCATTTGCTATGTGCCTTCATCTTACATAAATTATTTAATAGGGATGACAACCTTGTGAGGGTTAAGTAATTTTTCCTTCCTACAGATGAGAAAAATGGGGCACAGAGAAATAAGTAGCTGCCTGAGGTCACATACTATTTAGTGGCAGAGCTGGGATCTGACCAGGTTAACAGTTGCTGTTCAGTCGCTAAGTCATGTCCGACTCTTTGTTACTCCATGGACTGCAGCACACCAGGCTTCCCTGTCCACTATCTCCCATAGTTTACTCAAACTCATAACAAAACATGGTCCAGACTCTGACAAAACATGGTTCACTGGAGAATAGAATGGCAAACCACTTCAGTATTCTTGCCATGAGAACCCCGTGAACAGGTTAACAGAGTCCACTGTGAACACATGATGCCCGCTGTGAACACTCTTGTACATACGTCTTCTCGTACAAATGTACTAGAATTTTTCTAGTTAAAAAACCTAACAGTGGAAATGCTGGGTAATTGATATGCCCATATTCAACTTTCTAGATATTAACAGACTCTCTTCCAAAGTGTTTTACCAATTTACATTTGCAGGAGATGAGAGTAATTTAGATTCTTCTGGTTATAAGTAACATCACTTAAGTTTCCTCAAGAAAAGGGGGTTTCCTGTATATACTGAGATTGGAACTGAGGCTATTCTGTCTCTCATTTTTATATGCATGCATTTATATAATCAGATTCAAAACCATCCAATTTGAGTTAGGCCCAGATAGAAGTTGTTTGCCATCTGAAAGATCCACTTAATCATTATTCGATGCCCACACCTGCCATTCTGCTGGGGGTTGGCTTCAGAAGGGCTTCCAAGTTCTATCTGGGGTCAATAAATTACAGCCCTTGGGCCAAATCTGGAAGCATCCCTCTTTTGTTTGACCCCCCTACAAGTTAAGAAAGATTATTACATTTTTATAGGGATATTTCAAAGGAAAAAAAGAATATTCAACAGGCATAATGTGACCCACAAAGCCTAAAATATTTGCTATGGCTCTTTACAGAAAGAGTATCTGGTCTACACAATGCTGCTTTTTCTTGCAGGGTCTGCGATACAGCAGGTTTTCTAAGGCTTTGCTTGGGACACCTATATTTCTATAAAAAATTGAAAATGATGAAAAATTTATAGTTGGCTTTCAAATCACTGTAGTAGAGAGGGTACATAAATGGAGCAATGACCTAATTATTCAGAAAAATGTTTTACTATATATTGAGGTGTTAAAGTGGGCCTTACTTTAAGGGAACTAGGGGGTTCCTTGTGTATTGTTCTCTCTTTGTATATGTTTTGAAACATTTTAATAGAATCTCAAAATAAGATTAAGATTTTTGGAAAAAACTCTGGAGTCGGTTTCAAGTCTGATTACATAAATGCATGTGGGTATAACAAACACATTTAAAAAAATTTTTTAGTGTGGTAAAAATATATATAAAACATCATTTTACTCAGTTTTAAGTGTATAGTCACATTAAGTATATTCACATAGTTATGGAACCATCACCACCATCCATCTTTAGAACTTTTTCATCTTCTCAAACTAAAACTCCATAAACATTAAATAATAATTTCACATGTCCCCCTTCTCCAGCCTCTGGCAATAACCATTCTGCCTTCTGTCTCCATGAATTTCGCTCCTCTGGGTACTTCATATAAGCGGAATCCAGCAACATTTGTCTTTTTGTAACAGAAGTATCTCGCTTAGCATAATACTTTCAAGATTCATCCAATGTAACATATGTCAAAATTTCCATTATTTTTAAGGCTGAATAATATTTGATGGTTCAGCAAGTAAAGAATCTGCCTGAAATGCGTGAGATAAGGAGATGTGTGTTCAATTCCTGGGTCAGGAAGATCGCCTGGAGAAGGAAATTGTAGCAACCCACTCCAGTATTCTTGCCTAAAAAAAAAAATCCCATGGACAGAGTAGCCTGGTGGGCTACTGTCCAAAGGGTAGCAAAGAGTCAGACACAACTGAGCAACTAAGCAGTATTCCATCGTATGTGTATAATACATTTTATTTATCCATTCATCCACTAATGATCACTTGGGGTCCTTCCAACTTTTGACTCTTGAGAAAATGCCACTCTGAACATATACAAATACCCCACATTAGGAGTATACCCAGAAGTGAATTGCTAGGTCACATGATAGTTCCATTTTTCATTTTTTGAGGAACCACCATACCATTTTCCACACAGCTGTTCCATTTTACACTGCACCAGCACTGCATAAGGGTTCCAATTTCTCCACATCCTCATCAACCTTTATTATTTGATTTTTACATATAATAGCTCTCCTAATGGATATGAAGTGTTTTTATTTTCACTTCCTTAATGATTTGTGATAGTGAGGATCCTTTCATGTGCTTATTAGCCATTTGTATGTTTTATTTAGAGAAATAGGTCTTTGCCCATTTTTAAATTGTTGATGTTAAGTTGTAGAAATTCTTTATATATTCTGAATATTAATCCTCTCTCAGATAATTCTCCTGTTCCATGGATTGCCTCTTCACTTTGTTAATAGTGTCCTTTGATACACAAAAGTTATTAATCTTGATAACATTCAATTTGCCTATTTTTCCTTTTGTTATCCAGGCCTTTGGTGTAATATGCCACTTTATATTTTGTATTGCTCCTTTATGAGAAAGTTACATACAATACTACTAATATATTTTTTAACTTGGAATCAATTCATAAAGTCAACATACTTCTAAAATTAGCTTCTATTTTTAATTTTTTTAGCATGTCATACTAGCTGACACATTAATGGTCAAAATTATTTCAATGCATAATTTTGACATTAACAGGGCCAATTTATCAACTTTTTAAAGTCTTGAACCCCAGTAACCTGAGACGGTTAAATGAAAGACAAAATGTAGCACTCAGCACTAGTCCTCTACTATGCATTTACCCCCATCTTCTCAGAAATAGAACCCCCAGTTTTCACTAAATTCAGTCACCCAGGATAAAGAGTACATTTCCAAATCTTCCTTTGCCTAGGTGTCTAAGTGACCAAATTGTGCTGAACTATAAGGAACATGCAAATTCCAGGAAGTATCCTTAAAAAATAAGAGTGCTCTTTTCCCCTCTCCTCTTTCCTGCTGGCTGACTTGGGGAAGCAAAGACTAGAGCTGAAGCAGCCATCTTAAACTAGGAGTAGAAACCTATATATTAAGGATGGTAGAGCAGAAAAATAAAAAAGCTTTGGTCTCTGATGATTGAACTGCCATCCAGCCTGGGACTGCCTATATTTACACGAGAGAGGAATTTCTAGCTTGTTAAAGCCACTGTTATTTTGGGTTTCTATCATTCATAGTCAAATTTTGTTCTAATATAAACATCCAGAAGATTGACTGCTAAACAATGCAGTTAGTTTCAAAATGATTGTATATTTATTAAATAAAAACATATTAATCTAGAGATGGAGGATGGCAAATGTCTTGTTTATTTACCAGAGGACGTTGCTGCTAAAATGAAATCTCATGCTATTTAACAATTCGTTGTCAGAGATATGTAATGCAGATGGCAAAATTCTATTGTTATTAGTCTATTGGACACATGAAGTGATTTTAAAACATTACTTAAGATACAAAACTATGTGAGTCAAAGATGATGGGAAAGACAACTCAACAACATCATCAATATGTGGATTCCATGGTAATTTGAAGATAGTGGCATACAACATAATAAAAGATGTCTCATACCAACAAGAAAGAATAGGGCTGATTTTGTAATACAAATCATCCAAGCAATAAAATTCCAGCAAACTTAGATTATCCTTCTCTGAGCTTAGAAGTCTTATTTTAGAAATGAAAAATGTAATATCATATAAGTATATGCTGTCACTTACTATGACTTTTTAAAGTCCTGATATGTACACTGCTAGCTTGTTCCTGTGTGAATTAAACGTGTCAAAGTACTAGGAAATAGGAAAGTACCATAGAGTATAGTACCTTATATATGGTACTTATAGTTTACTATGGATTCACAGAAATGTGTTCTTTGTGATAGATGCAAAGAAAACAAAGTCCATCCCTTTAAAAGCATAGAGCTTTTTGAAACAACAAACTGAAAATAAATTATTGTGAACAGCTGACATACAGAGAGTCTAGGCTCTGAGCTAGACATTATTCTAAGTACTCCATATATATCAACTCAATATAAAGCCCAAGGCAACCACTTGAGAAAAGTACTAATATCATTTACCATCCAGGGAACTGTGGCATAAAAAAAAGGCTAAAAAAAATGCCAGAGGTCACACAACTAGTAATAAAAGAACTGTGGTTAAACCCATGTACTCCAGCTCCAGAGCCCATCACTTAAAGTACAATGCTTGCTTTACCTCTCATGAAGAGAGACATGTTAGAAGATACTGCGGAACATGGAAGGTGCATCTAACCCAGAATAAAAAGGTGTCTAACAGGAAATGACACCTGATCTAGATCTTGAAAATGAGTAGGATATGCACATAGGTAGAAGGAATAATATTTGCAAAAGTTTAGGACATTAATGGTATCAGTTTAAGATAATTGCAAATTACATAGCTGAAAACAAGCACAGAAGAAAGGATGGGGAAATAAGGTTGGCTGCTGCTGCTAAGTCGCTTCAGTCATGTCTGACTCTGTGTGACCCCATAGATGGCAGCCCACCAGGCTCCTCCGTCCATGGGATTTTCCAGACAAGAGTACTGGAGTGGGGTGCCATTGCCTTCTCCCAATAAGGTTCGAGTTCAGTTCAGTTCAGTCACTCAGTCGTGTCAGACTCTTTGGGACCTCATGAATCGCAGCACGCCAGGCCTCCCTGTCCATCACCATCTCCCGGACTTCACTCAAACTCACGTCCATCGAGTCGGTGATGCCATCTAGCCATCTCATCCTCGGTCGTCCCCTTCTCCTCCTGCCCCCATTCCCAGCATCAGAGTCTTTTCCAATGAGTCAACTCTTCACATGAGGTGGCCAAAGTATTGGAGTTTCAGTTTTAGCATCATTCCTTCCAAAGAAATCCCAGGGCTGATCTCCTTCAGAATGGACTGGTTGGATCTCCTTGCAGTCCAAGGGACTCTCAAGAGTCTTCTCCAACACCACAGTTCAAACGCATCAATTCTTCGGCACTCAGCCTTCTTCACAGTCCAACTCTCACATCCATACCTGACCACAGGAAAAACCATAGCCTTGACTAGACAGACCTTAGTCGGCAAAGTAATGTCTCTGCTTTTG